>VXAD01008392.1:241022-384154 GCA_013399195.1 Dicrurus megarhynchus
TACCGAGTGCCATATGTTAAATACCACCCTTCCTCCGGAAAAAAAAAAAAAAAAAAAAAAAAAAAACCCAAAACAAAAACAAAACAACCAAAAAAACCCAACACCCTCCCCCTCAAAAAAAGGGCAAAAAGTAATAACAAAAAATAATACAACAGCAAAACCCACCCTTTTCGCACTCGCTCCCCTTCTTTTGCTGAGCTGCCTCACCCATTTGAAAGCATAAATAATTAAATCAAACATCGCGCGGATGTCCGCGCAGCCCCGGGCGGGCGTTCCCGCGGAGCTGCCGCCGCGGCCGCGGGGAAACCGCGCTCCCGGGACAGCCGCTCCTCCTTCCCAGCCCTGCAGCCCCGAGGGAAGGGGGCTGTGCTGCTCCCAACCCCACCGCAGCCGCCGGGTGGCAACACCGCCGGCATAATTTAGGTCTTGGGACACTTCTGCAGGGCACCAAGTCGGGTGTCACGGCTCCTCATCACGAGCCCGACGCGCGGTTATCGTGTAATCGATAATATGTAATGATATTTTATTGGGCTCTGTTGGAGAGCGCTGCACAGCTCTTGGGGTTTTTGAATAAATCCTAAATTCGTCATCACTCCTATTTATTTAATTTCTTTTCCCAGCAAATCCCAGAGAACCATCAGGAAGATGCTTCAGGGGACAGGATGAGCTCAAGCTTTGCAGAGCAATAGACACGGTGTGAGTGCGCCCGGCGGCCGCGGGGTTTTTGTTTGTTTAAATGGAAAAAGTATTCCTTTGCAGTGCTTGAAACCTGAAGGCTGGAGTGTGAAACATGAGAATCTGAAAGTGAAACCTACTGGAAGCCAAAAAAGAAACAGATGAACGTGTTTCCACTGTCCAGGCTGAGGAAAGCCCCGAAAGCAAACAAACACCATGAATAATAAAATGTGCAATAGATTTGAAATAAAATTTTTCCAGCTTCAGTCACTAGAAACAGTCTATCTTGGTGGTTTGGGGTTTTTTTAATATATCTGATTTTTAGCCGTTCAAAGGTATATTACATAATTCCGTGCTGTGCGTTCAACAGGAAAAACATGATAAAAATTATCTTTTATTTCCTCTTGTTTTTGATGAAAGACTAGGAAAGGATTTGAATAGCACAGGATCTGCTGCATATCATCCATGTATTTTCAAGGAGTATTTTAATTGTACAGGTAGTTTTCAACTCTAAATAACTGAGTGGTGGCAGCTTTATGATTAATAGCCATATCCAACAACATAAGTACTGAGCAGGTGAAACATACCCTGTAATAAAACTATTCTTACCTTTAAAGGGTGATTTTATGCAGGCTCAATAGTTAACAGCATTAACTAATGGATTCTGTGATTGATTAACATATTTTAAATTAATTGCTCCTTTCTGTTTTGTGCAAAGTTTCTTCTTTAACCTTTCTCATTCCTTAGTTTAAACTTTTTCAGAGCAGTAATTAGAAACTGTGTTTGTGCAAAGAATGCATGTCTCCAGTCCGATTTCTTTATTAGGTGAGATGGGAAAGGAGTAAAAAAAAAGCTGGTCATGTACCTGGGACTGATGTTTTATGCTGGAAGACTCGATAAATTCATCACATTTAGCCCAAAGAATTCCCAGGTTGACATTACTGCCTTATCTGGGGTACCGCGTCCTTTGCAGCCGCCGCGCTCCTCTCCTGGGGGGGCAGGGTGATAAGGCTGCGTTTGCTTACTCAAACAAGAACAGGGAACAGGTGCCTCCCACGTGCCAGGAAGTCAATGGAAAGTGACATTTTTTACCCTGGCATGCAGAACTATACAGAAACACCGTCATTCTTTTCTTGGGCTTGGGTTTTGGTTTGGTTTTTTTTTTTTTTTTTGGCTTTTGGAGCAGATATTTGAAAGAGCAAGCACGGTTCTGATAAATTACAGGTATGAACCACTGATATCTATTTCATCATTAATAATATGATAGAATCTGAAGGTGACAATCCCCCCCCTCCCTTTTTTTTCCTTTTCTCCTCACTGCCTATGAATCAGCTTCCTTTTCTGCTTAAAACAGCTTTACTGTTAACCTCTTGCATTCCCTACCTGCTGGCATGTTTGTACCAGTCCTTAGTTCAAGAGTGGCTTCAACATTAAATGCACAAGTTTTTTTTCTTTTCAGACTGTTAGGAGAGATCAATAAAAGACTTTCTGTCCCCAAACCTTCAGCTGAGCTCCAATTTTTAGAGCATCTTGCTGTGACATAACTTCCTTCCTTCCTTCAAAAGCAATGCTCAGACTTTTCTCTGTGGTCTCTCAGGTGGTTCTGCTCTAACTAAAACAAATGTGGAGCTTCAATTTTATTTTATTTGCTTTCTGTCTACACTGAGGCAAAGATTTTATATTTCATACACATGTGTAGCATGCCCAGGTCTGTACAAACAGGGAACAGGAAAGGAAGATGTTAAGAGGAAATTGCTCCTTTTATGGGGATTTGGGAAGGGCATATCTTAGTTGTCTTAACAGTGCTGTGAGCTGCTAAATAATCACAGTATTTACTTCTAGGAGAGCAGCTGTATTTGAAAGGTAAGTGCATTGATTCTGTTAATCTGCAGTGAGAGAATTATCCTGCCACAGGTTCCCACACTGAATAGTTTGCTGAAACATAGGAGGCATATATTGTCTGGCAAAGAGTGAGACATTTTATATGGAGCTTCATCAGGGTGGGATTTTGGTTTGGAAGCCATGTGAATGACTGTGGGATGGGGATAAGCTGGACCTCTCATTGTGTGCAAATGTGTAGAGCACATCCAAATTCTGAAAACAGGTGGATTTTTAAAGGGAAGAATGGCTTGTCTTGTTACTTCTGTGAAAGCAGCAAAAATTGTCCATGAAGAAATATTAGGCTCTCAACCAGTATTTTGGATGTCCGTTTTGCATTCCAGGGACAATCTCTAGATCTGTTGACTTTCGTCTTCTTAACGTGATCAGACAAACAAACAGAATAAACTTTTATTGCCTGACAAAGAGACAACCACATAAAACCCTCAAAACAATAGTATCACAAAATAAAACGGTGTAAATAAATTCTCTCTGCTGAAGTAAACTATTTTACTTGTTAATTTCCTCTTCCGAAACTGCTGAATTAAAAGCTGTTCCCATGGATAAATTGTCAGGATATTTTACTATTCGGCTCTGTGTCGATTACGCCTACACCTGGGAAAATTAATTGCTTTTAAAATATTAATAGCCTAAAATATTACATTGCATATAATATTAATGACCACCTGAATGCAGTGCGATCATTTGGTTTTTTTTTCTCTCCTTCTCTTTTGGGAATGCAGCATTTTAATCCTATAATGGAGTGTTCCAGCACCAGTGTGCTCCAAAATGATGCATTTTATAGTGGTCAGATTGAAGCATTTTGAAATGTGTTGCCCCTTCTCACAGTGGCACTTACAGCCAGAGCCTTCAGTCACTGGCCAGGTGCCACATGGCTTTTGAATAAATGGCTTTATTGAGAATTCAGACAGTGTGGGCAGTGAGAAAACCCTGTCACCCATGAGCTCCTCAGCATCCCTGGCTTCCCCAAATCATTCTGCTCAGCACTGCTGCCCGTGGTGAGGCTTTGCTGGGCATTTGAGTGAGTGATGGGCAAACAGGAGCTCAGAGACTGTCCCTCTGTGCAGGGGGGTGACAAACATCTTTGTTCCAAGTTCAGCCCTCAGCTATTTCAGATCTCAGCTCCCAGCATTTACACGCAGACAGGTTTTGGCTGACTGAGGTGTCTTGCTAGGCATGACCAAAGCCACATCTGCTTTGTCTGAGTTCCATCCAAAGTCTGAGGAGGTCCTTGTTTGGTCTGGGCAAAGCTCCTGATGTGGGTGAGAAGGTCGTTTGGGCAGAGACAGGAAGGCTGGTGAAGTAATATCTGCCCTCCTGGTGAAGTGGAAAGAAATTCTCACAGGTGTCTGTGAAATCCACTGCTGCTGCCCCTGGAGAGTTCCCAAAGCTCCTCCATCACTCCACAGGGGCAGAACACTTCAGCAGCAGCTGGGCAATGGTGAGCGATTTCTCAAGGGCTGAGTCTCTCCAGGGGTGTCCGAGGAAATATCCTCCCCTCTCTGAAGCTCTGCTACCTCACCTTGGCAGCACTTGGCTTTTTACTCTCAGCTAAGAAACCCTCTTGCTCCACTGCTGTTTTCCCTGAATCTGGAGCTGGAGTTAACAGGCAGACACAACTTCCTATGCACGACCTTGTGCTGCCTTCCAGATGTTTTACTGCGTGTAAATATACACAGGACTGAGGGAAACATTGCTCCTGTAAAGAGTTAGGTTGGAAGACATTTAGTCCAGTCCACTGCTCACAGCAGGGCCACCTTCCACGCTGGATTGGGTTGCTCAGGGCCTTGTGCAGCCAAAATATCCAAAGATGAGGATCCCACAGTCTCTCTGGGTAATGCCTCAGTGCTGCACCAGCGTCAGGTGGAAGAACCTTGTAAAGAACCTTTGTTAAGAAAGGTTAAGAACTTCTGCTTCTTTGTTAAGAATCCTTGTGCCTGGTCAGAGTTTGCCTGGCTGTAATTCTTGTCCTTCCCCTTGAAGTCTTCTGAGTATCTGAAAAGCAGAAGGAAGCAGTGGTGGGTGCTTGCTGGCCACTGGCATAATTCCATATACATAACTCAGGATGTAGCGTGCAGGATCTGTAGTGTGGCTTTTATTGGTGAATGGAAACTGCCTCAGTAACTAAAAAAATCACTAACACATGTCCCACACTGCTCTCCTTCATTGAAACCTCCAGATCTCCTCCACTGTCTACTCCCTTGGCTCTGTTCCTGATCCTTCCTCATCCCTGGTGGTGTAAATCTGTACCTCAAGCAAAACTGCTGGGCTGTTGTCTCATTTCTCTGGGTGCTGAAACTCTCACCTGGGCTTTCACCTCATCCTGACATGGCAATAACCTCTTGGAGCAGGTTCCTGGGGTGATGTTGGTAGCTCCTCATGTCCTTCAGCTCTTCCCGAGGTACCGTCTGCTGGCTGGGCTGGGGGCCCTTTTGCCTGAGTGGGTTCTCATGCCCACACATGGACTGTTTCTTTTTTGGGTTTCAATTTTTATTTAGAAGGCTCACTGATGCCAATTGCCATCCTCAAAAGAGAACCTTCCCGCAGGTCAGGAAAGCACCATTTCTGTTTTACAAATATCTGAGGCTCTGTGCTGTAGAGCAATGTCTCACGTGAGCTCCATGGCACATCGTGGAGTGGCACTGCCTTTCCAGTGTCACAGGTGTTCCTGGACAGAAACACCTCCCTCATCAGAGAGGAAGGTTCGTTTTACAGATGGTTTCCACACTTGTGTTCTAGCACCACCTTCTCTTGTGCCCCTATCTCACAAATGTTGCACTGGAAAGAAGGGAGGGGAACTGGTTTCTCTGTCTATGAATAGATGGACTATTAGAGACTGTTGGCACCTGAATGGGCTTGTTATCTTCAGATAACAAAGGAATTGCTCCATGCTGGAGAAGGTCAGGTTACGCAGATTCTCTGGGAATTGAGGGACAAGCATTTCCTTAGAAGCAGGGCTAAGAAGCCATTTGCAGAGAAAGCTTGGGAAGGTAAAAAATCAAGAAGGGAACACACCTCTGCAGAAGAGAATCCATTTTAGTGAGTCAAGTACCTGTGAAGGGGAGCTACAGAAGAAAGGCTTCAATTTGATGTGATGTCCAGGAATGAAAGAAGGTTGTCCTAAGAGGATTTGGAAAGGGGCTGACAAAAGACAGTGAAGAACCAGAAGCAGGGAAATGCAGATAGGCTCTGCTGTTGCATTATTTGGCTCTATAGATCTTCTTGCACATCTCAAGTAAAGCGTGATTATTTTTATAAACATTACATGATTGCTCTGCTATGTATTTTAATAGTTATTTATCCCTGAGGTGGTAAATTATAAAGCAGAGGGCCTGCAAGGGTGGGATGCAAACAGAAATATGAGTTGGAACTCCTGGAGAGCTGGGAAAGCCAGTACTGATCTCTGTTTCTGGCTGTGGGGTCTCAGGAAGGAGGACTCAAGGGAGGAGCCATGTCCTGAGAACACACTTAGAAAACTCCTGTTCCTGGGATCTGTTTGCTTTAAAGCAGCATAAAAACCATCTGCTGTGTCCCACACACAACCCTGTTATGAATAATCAAAATATTATATGTAGGGTCTTGAGAGGACTCAGCAGGTTTGGGGGACAGAGGCTTGGGGTTTTTTTTTCATTTTGTCCTTTTTCCTGTGAAAGTCAGGGACACATTGATATCTGCTGACTCCAGCACTTAGAAGATGGTTCAAAGATGGCTTGGAATTTCCAAACCCTGCTGGGAGTCAGAGCATATGTCCAGAAAAGCATCAGATATCCAGAGAAAGTTAGAAGTAGAAGTAATTTGGTTTATCTTTGGAGCTGAATAGTAATTATAATGTTTGCTGACAACTTTCTGATGCTTGCTGTAACTGTAGCTTTTTTCCCCCCTCACACCACAGAAACAGCATATTCTTGTCATGCAGCTGTTGCTTACTGTGTCTTCCTTCTGCTTTGGGTGGATTTTCCCATGTTCATATCTGTAGCTTTTGAGTCCTTCTGTCAGTGAACAGCTGCAGGCTGATACTAGATAGAGCTGGATTTTTTCTGTGTTCACACACAAGCAGGCTTGTGAACAAAAGATTTTTAAGGCAGCTGATAAATGAACAAGGTCTTTTGGACGATGCAATGTTGCTAACAGTGCGGACAATGGAAATCCTTGTACTTGTCCTCACTGAAAGCCAAGGAAGACATAACTCAAGCTGTTTTATCTGTGAGCCTCCAAGCTTTTCCCTACAGGCTCCAGAGAGGATGTTCCCTAATGGACTCATCTTTCATGTGACAGAAAGGGAAGTGCTATCTCCCAGCCTAATGCTTGCCTTTCTATCTGCCATTTGACTTGGACGTGGCCTTCTGAGGGGAGCCCCTGTTTTTAGAGCTTTAGGGAGGATCGGGCCTTTCCCCAGAGTTCCAGATGGGGCATGTGCAAATCCCAGAGCTTCCCTGTGCCTCCAAGGGAAGCAGATACACTTCTCCGGATGGATGTCCATGTCAGCCCTGCTCTGAGGCTGGACTCTGTGCACTTTGCCAGCTGTTCAGCTGCTGGGCCCAGCCAGGCACAGTGGCTGCCATTGTGTCCTGAGGGGATGGGAACGGGAGCGTGTGTGGGGAAGTTGAATGTACATTTGTCCTGTTCCTGCAGCTCTCTCACGTTTCCTTTGGGTTCTGCCTGAGGACCCTGGGGACAGCAGCTTTATTTGTTTGTTTTTCCTGTGTCCTTAGCTTCTTTTTCCATTCTTGAAGTAATTATTCCACTTATATGAAAAAAACCATTTGCAAATCAGCAGCAATTGACCCATTTGGCTGCCACCATCCAGTGTTCACTCTTGCACACAGGGGGACAAGGACAGAGACAGATCCTGGTGCAATGGGAAAGGACACCACAGGGAATTCTCTGGCCAGCAAGGTACAGGAGGCTTTTTTGAGGAGGAAAAGGAGAGGCAAGGGTGTTCAGCAATGGCTTTGGCACAGAGCTGGTCACCCTTTGCCCCCTCTGCCAAGGGGCTTTGCCAGCATGGACATTTGTGTGTGGAGTGTGGGCTCAGGATGGGGGAGGCAAATACAAACAGATGGACAAGGGAGGGTAGAAGGGTTATGGCCAGCTCTGCTCAGCCTCCCTGTGTCACAGCTGCTTGGGACACTGCCAGGGGTGGGCTCTGGGGTGAGCATGGGGAGAGGCAGGGGGAGCACCAAACCCAGGCCTGACACTGGAACACAAAAAGAAAGCAATAAAAGAAATTTGAGAATAACTGGAGACAAAATACAGGGCTAGGTGTATCCTTAGGTTGAACTGGCTCAGCTGTGTTCAATTGTTTTCCCACTTTGCTTTATCTGTCTCTTGTCTTAGGTGCAGCATTGCAAGGTTAAAAGATCGGGCCATTGATTTGTGTTTGGGCACAGTCAGACACCTGAGGAAACACTGTCCATGTGCCAGCAAGGAGACCCAGGCTCATCTCCACTTCTCTTAGGGCAGCCCCAGTGTTACACACCTGGGGTGAAATATGTGAAGGCTTCCATGGCATTCTCCTTCCTACAGGTGGTAGAAGGGCAGAGTGAAAGCATGACATGATTTTTAACAGCTTTAGACAGTGCAGCCTGCCCTGGGTAAATGTCAGCCTGCCCAGACACACTGCTTTGTTGGGGTAGGCCTGTGGGCACTATGGCCTTGTGGAGGAGAGTCAGACTTGTGGAAGGTTTATCCTGTGGTCAGCTGGTAAAAATGCAATAGTCTGGCTGAGTTAGCTCTTGTATGAAGTGCCACAAAGCCAGAGTGCCAGCTTCTGATCTGGAAAAGTTATTCCCTGTCTTCATCCCATCAGTGAGATCAGCACCTGTAACTGACTGGGTTGAGGAAAAGAAACATGAAGGGGTAAGTGGTATTTGGGATACAACTGGTCCACTTTTGCACTTTCCAACAAATGTGCACTTTTCCCTGTACTAGTCTTTGCACAGGAAGGTGCTGAGCCTCTTCACCATCCCACAGACCCTTCCATGCTGCTCTTGTCTCCCTCGGCCCCTACAGAGACTTGGCAGTGGCAATGCCCCTGGTGTCCTGTGATTGCTGCTCAGCATGCTGGATGGTCCCAGCTCATTTCTTCCCTGGGCTCCCTGCCCTCCACTGCAGCCCCACCTGCTGCCCCTCATTGTCCTGCTGCCTGTGTGGCCAGGCACACAGTGGGAGCCTGGACTGTGGTTTCCAGCCCCACAGGGACAGAGCTCTCCAGGGAGTGTGGATGAAGTGTCATCCTAAGAGAGGGGTCTCATGCTGGGGACATGTTGCTTGCCCTACCTTATTGCAAATATGCTTCATCTGACACTGAGGATGGAGGAAGGAGTTCCTTAGAAGCTTTTTGTTTTCTGTGCCTACTAATTATGGCTTAATACTGTGGTGGAAGCATGGATTGGGTGTGAGTGAAGGGAAGGAAGCATATGGGACCACAGGCACAGAAGGAACAGGGCCAGAGCAGAAAAGCCAGAGGAACAAGAGGAAGCTTTTTTTGGGGGAGAGAAGGGGGAGAGAGTAAAATGTGTCAGTTGTGTGAAAAGTGGAGACCTGCAGGGAAAAGCAGGGCTTAAACTGTGCCTAGGGTGCTGTGCCAGCAGGAGCTAAGCTCCAGCAGTGGGGACTGATGGAAAATGACAGCTGCAGTTTAAGTCAGGGAGGCTTCAGGGCCATCTCCCATCACATTTTGACAGGCTGCAGCGTGGTACTGGCCCAGAGATACTGCACCATCTCAGCTGGCACAAGGGGGAATTAAGAAATCTGGCAGTAATCTGAGCAAACCCAGGAGCTGAGGTGAAGGCACACAGTATCAGAGAGAACCCAACTGCTATAAAGGCTTTTAGCTAAAGACTTAAAGAAAACAATGTGTCTTGGAGGAACTGCTCACACAGTGACTTAATATTTTGCACTGAGGAATTATTACTATCTATAAAAACTTATTAATGGGGACAGTACTTTGTAAACAAGAGAAACAAAAATTTTGCTCTAAAAACTAGCATGGGATTAGAAGGGATCACCTTCCTCCCCAAGGCAAGTCCTCTGCAAATCACAGGCTGCTGGGCAAAGGTGCTGAGCTCAAAGGGGTTCATCCACCATTTTTTTCCTACAACCCATCAGAGCTCAGAAAATTTTTTAGCTCTCCATAAGAAAATCCTTCACAAAAACCCCCCCAGAAAAGGCATGGGAGAATTGTGTCATGGGAAAGTGATCAAGGGCTTTGCTGAGATGGTCTGCTCCTGCACTAACAGGGTGTTTTACTTCACTGTTGTTCCTTAAAAGTGGTTCTTCATCAAACAACTTCCAAACTTTCTGGTTTGTTGGTTTTGTTTGTTTGTTTGTTTGTTTTGTTTGTTGTTTTGTTGGTTTATTTTTTCCCACAAAGAATTGACCCAGCGGAAATATTCAGAAAAAAGTGACAAATAAAGAGTTTTCCGTGCCAAGCAGAGCTGGAGTGGAAGTTTCTGATGAGGTGGAAAGGGAAAAGCTGTTTGCAAGTCTCTTAGAGAGCAGTAGGAGCAGTATGCACTGAGTATCGGAATATTCTGAGCTAGAAAGGACCCACAAGGATCATTAAAGTCCAACCAGGTAGCATGGGAATTGCTGGCAAGAATAAAAAATGAGACTTTATTGTACCAGGCATGTAGACAATCATATCAGTAACATCATATTAGTATTTGTTATCACAAAGATAAAAGGGTGAATACAAGGAGAGAAGGACAGATCAGACAGTTTTCATTAGAAAATAGCAATCCTTTAAAATGTTGAGTTCTTTTGTCACCTGGTTTCAGTTTCTCTGAGATCCTGTATAGGAAAACTCAGGAAAAGGCCCAGTCTCATTTTTAAAATAAAATAGTGTCATTTTTCTCTCTGAAAAAAACTCTTTCAGTGAGACTTTATATTGAATTTGTGTGACCCTTTCATCAAAGAAAATCTGAGCATGAACTAAATCCTCAGGACTGTTCTGAAGAACTTTACCATTGCTGACAAAATTTTTGTCTGTGGATAAGTGTGGAATTTTCAGTCTCCTCTCTGCTTGAAGCGGAGCTGAATTTGGGCTTCCAAAATCCTTTTGTGTGAGTGGAATCCACACACAGCTGCTGGATATGTTTCCTTAAGAGCCCTTGGAGCATCCATGAGTCCAAAGTAGATCAAAGATGCATCGTGGGGGAAAGTTGTGGAAAGATGGGGGGAATAGATGGGCTCGGTCAAGGTGCTGGGCAATCTGGTCTCAGTTCAGCACAGCTTTTAGCAGGCTTAGTTTCATTCTCAGTGACTCAGTAAGAATTTACATGCCCGAAGTTAAGCACCTGCCCAGGGATTTTGCTGGATTGCACCGCTGGGATGAGATCTGCTTTTAACTCACCACTTCCAGACTCTTGTCCTCCTCAGTTTTGCTGCTCTAGTCCAGATCCCCACCTGATTCTTCTCTCACCCCTTACTTTCCAGGTCCCAGAAGAAACTCCCAAATACCTCTGCCTTTTCTTTTCTTTTTTTTAAAATTCCAGTTGTGTTTGTATTTATTCCCAATTTATTATCAGCTGTAACTTTCATTCATGCACAGATCATTCATGCATTCTAGAATGCAATTTAGTAACACCAGAACTAACACTGATCATTTTCACACCTCGGGAATGAAACAAACAAAGCCTTTCCAATATGATTCATTGTTTTTTGTCATTTCCCTTTGTTTCTGTTCATCCTGCCTGTTTGCTGCCCGCATGTTAGTTGTTTTGGTTTGTTTTTTTCTCAAGCCAATTTGGACTAATTTCTCCACTGTTAGTTTCATAGGACACAGGATCAAGTATTTTGGTAAAATCCAAGCACATTGTATCCTCTTGTATTCCCTTCACCCCCTAATTGTGTAATCCATCCACAAATTAATCAAAGTTATCTGGCAAAAACCAGTTTTCTGAACCTCTTGCTGCCTATTCCTCATGATTCACTTACCCTGGAGATATCTAAAGATGTACCCACCCCCATCCTGCCACACCATCTTTGCTTCCATGCTGTATTTTGGATAGAAGCTGGACTTATGGGATGAGGGAGGCCACGCTGTGTTATGCTGGGCTGTCCTGGGAAGAAGGAATGCTGCTGGGAAGGGTGTGTTCCTGGATGCACAACCAGATGAAACAGTTCCCTGCCAAATGAGCAGTGACTGGAAGTGTTTTCACATGGTGTCATCCTTAGTCCGTGGTCCAAAGGGCACTTTGAAAAGAATAGGCACCAACTCTTAAGCAGTCAGAGGAAAGCAAACAGAATCACCGATTTCTTGGACATTTGGGTGTCTCACTAATGGTCTGAAATGACCCAGCCATCAGTCATTTGGATAGGCTGACAGTCTGCTGTTTAAACTCTTACACCTTGGAAAACCCCAGATATCTCATCCAAGGCTCCAGGGCAGCAGGGGAGGGGAGGATTCTGCCCTTCTGCCTCACTCTGCTGAGACCCCCCTGCAGGGCTGCATCCAGCCCTGGGCCCAGCACAGGAAGGACAGGGAGCTGTTGGAGCCAGGCCAGAGGAGGCCACAAAGTTGATAAGGGGACTGGAACACTTCCCCTATGGAAACAGGCTGAGAAAGTTCACCCTGGAGAAGAGAAGGTTGTATGGAGACCTCACAGAAACCTTCTGGTGTCTGAAGGGACCTTTTCATCAGGAACAGCAGTGACAGGAACTTTCACACTAATGTAGAGTAGGTTTAGAGGATATGAGGAAGAAATTGTTCCCTGTGAGGGTGGGGAGGCCCTGGCACAGGCTGCCCAGAGAAGCTGTGGCTGCCCCATCCCTGGATGTGTTCAAGGCCAGTCTGGACAGGGCTTGGAGCAGGCTGGGATAGTGGCAGGTGTCCCTGCTCATGGCAGGGGTTGGAATTTGATGATCTTTAAGGTCCCTTCCAACCCAAGTCATCCATGAATCTGTGGAAGTAGGTATGTTGGAGTGACCAGGCTCTGAGTTATCCCTCACTTAAAAGGGCTTTTTAGGAAAAAGGCCACTGCAGTGGGAGGAAGGACATCCTTGTAAGCCCATAATGGAGATACATGTGTTTGAATCAAAAGGGTGAATGTACAGTGCTGCAAGTGCCAAGGAAAAGATTGTATGGAAGGAGAGAATTAACTCTAACAAGGAGCTACCACAGCAAAAAACAATTCAAGCAGTAAAATGAGAGCTTGAAAAGAATAAATTTATTTTTCTTAATAGCTAAATTTTTGTTGCTTTTCAAATTGGGGTCAGGGGTGGGATACAAAACCATCTGGGAGAGAAAACAATGAAAACCAAAACTAGATGATCATACATCTGGCATTTTGTACCCTGAGTTTTCTCCATGTGTGTGGGTGCTCCAACAGAGCAACTTGCATTGCATACTTGAGAGCGATTCAATGACCACAAAATATTTATTTTATTCCAGGGGGGAAAAATAAATCTTGCTGAGATTTTCAAAACTCTCTGAATCTTTCCAGCAGGCTTCCCAGCAGTGCTGTGTTTCAGGTGAGTGTGATTTTGAGATGGCCCCATATGCTTTGACTGGCAGAGACTCCACATGAAACTGTGGAGCATGTTCGCTTCCTGGGAAGGGGAGTTGCAGTCCTGAGGCTGGCATCTCTCTCTCAGACCAGGAATCCCAGCCATCTAGTGGAGTTTTCCCTTTAAGCAAGGTGGCAGGAGAGCAGGGATGGGTGGCCTGTAGTGATGAAATAGCTTGTGAGCTCCTCCACTCCTACTTCCCAGGAAGTGGTGTTCTGGCACCGCTGAAAAGGGCTGATGGGTACTGACCCAGCTCAAAATGAAACATGCCTTGGTATTTTTTGCTTACTGGCCCCTAAAACGGTCACCTGGACGGATACACTGTTGGCTGCTCAGTAAAAGCTGATACACAATCAATACCTTGTACCCTAAGTTTGCCTTTCACAGGGGAGTTGCACCACTCAACCGATAGATACAAGATATTTTCTGGGAAAAGTCACTGTAGCAGGGCTATAAACAGAGCTATACTTCTCCATCTCATTTTGGGGATACATATTTTACAATCTTAGGAACTCATGGACGCACACAGGTTTCTGTAGAAAATACATTTGTAGAATTTTTACTGCACTTCCTCTACACTTTTACCAAATTGAGGTGTTTATGCAGCACAGTCGGATTAGAGAGAGACCTAAACTAATCTCCCCATGACCCAATTCAACCTGGCTAAATCCATTTCACTCTTTTGGAGAGCCTTGGATTTGCTTGTCTTCCCGAGGCTGCCTGGTTGTTTCTCCAGGAGGGAATGGGAATAGACTGGGCTTAGGCTTTGTGTTTGCTCTCTGCCCAAGGAAGAGCTTTGTGTGCTGCAGAAGACCCAAAGCTCTGCTGCCAAAACTCGTTTCTTCTTCATCTCCAGTTTGGTTCATTAGCAGATTCTCCAAGGATAAACCACTGGATTTCCAGCATGACTTTCCCCTGTTCTTTGCCAGCACTAAGGTAAATATATTTTAACCTTTGTTGGTTTTCTTTTTCCTTGTCAGTGATCAACCAGCACTTGCAGGAATTTCAGAGAAAGCAAGACAACAATTGATCTGAAACTTTATGGTTCTGCCTGACATTATGCTCTACCTACAGACACCTGGAGCAGGTGACACAAGGGCGTGTCCAGGTGGGTTTGGAATGACCCCAAAGATGGAGACTCCAAGCCCTCCCTGGGCAGCTGTTCCAGGGCTCTGCCATCCTCAGCATACAGAAATTCTTCCTCAGGCTGAGGTGGAATTTCTTGTGTTTAGTTTATGTCCATTGCTCCTCATCCTGTCACTGGGCACCACTGAAAAGAACCTGGCAACCTCTTGACACCCATTTCGAGATATTTGTAGGTACTGATGAGATCCCCTTTCAGTCTTCTCTTGTGCCAGTGGTGAAATTCCTGTGTCAGGAAGGGAGCCAAGGCCTGACCCAGCAGGAAGCTGTTCAGTTGTTGCACATGGACTACTTTGGCAGCAGCTTAGGTCATGTGTGTCCTGTGTCCCCCCACATTAGTTCCTTGGGAGGTCATCTGAGCTCCGGAGCTTGTGGCACACAGACCTCGGCAGGTAGGCCCCGTGCAGCCGAGGCCTTTCCCTGCCTCCAAGCTGTGCTGGTCCTGACGGCTTTCCTGAGACAGGTTAATGAAGCACCTCTGCATGTGAGCTGTGAAATTACAGCCTTTAAAAACCCCAGTTAACCCTTTAACAGCCCCAGTGCCCTGTGGAAAACCCCAAAGCATTTGGTTGATAGGTGTTTGCCTTGAGCTTGTAGCTGAAAGCAGAGGAAGGACAGATTGCGGCCTCCACGTCCCAGGGTAAGTTGGGGCAGAGCTGGCAGTGTAGGCCAGGCCTGCACTGCCCCTGCCTTTTGGGTCTTTTGGGGCTGTTGTTCATTGCATTCCTCTTTGCTGCCTAACCCTGGATTCATTTTCTATTGCACTGTGGCTCCTGAAGGCAACATACTGCTAGCATTAAAAATAAAAATAAATCCATGCATCTATCCTGGTGTTTTACACTCAGGGAAATGCCTCTGGGGTCAGAGCGAGTGGCACTGAGACTACCACAGCTGTGAGGAGAGATGTGTCCTGCTGCCCTTTCCAAGCACCCAGGGACAACAGGCACTAGTGCACAGTCTGTGTGTGTGCGGGATGGCCCAGGGCAGTTTCCATGGCTCTCTGTGTGCAGTAGGTGTCATTAAAAACTCAGCATTTGGCACCCTGCCTCGGCTGGAGCACTAGGTGGTTACAGCTCCCAGGTGCAGTGGGATCAGGAGTGACCTGGTGTGATGGACTTAACTTTTCTTTCTGCTCCAGAAAGGAGCAGAAAGATTTGGAGGGAGATGTGGATGTCCTTTCTCTGGTTAGAGATATTGGTCATTAAATGTGTTGCATCAAAGCGTCCGTGCCAGCCTGAGACATCAAATCTGTTTGGAAAATATTTTCTATGAATGTTTTATCCCAGCCTCTACTTCTACCACATTAATAGTGGGGATGGGGGAAGTGAAAGAATAGTAAAAGTGCAAGGATTTTACAGGGCAGGGTAGACCAGCCAGTGTTTCTTCCTTCATTTTTTCTTTAAAACATGGCTTTTCCTACTGTTAGGTTACCTACAAGACCACCACTCCCAAACCTGCTCAGTTTTTGTATAGGTGTTGGGGTTTTAGGAGTTCCCCTCCTGTTTTCTTTGTCTGTTGAGGAATTTTCCCCATATATGTTGCCGGGGCGACAAATTGCTGGGTGCTTGGGGGAGACAGAAGACCTGGCCACAGGGGGAGGGGTCCAATGGGTTGCTCTCTTTCACCTGGGCTTGTGGGCTAGTGTGTTCTCGGCGTTCAGACGGAGAGAGAGGGAGACGGCCATCGTATCAGCACAGCAGGTTTCTGCTTTTTCGGCTGCCTTCCTTCTACCGTGCCTCAGGGAGAAACCCCAGGATTCCCAAGCNAACCGAGACAACAGGCTGACTCAAGAAACATGGTAAAAGACAGTGTAGCGGCAGCTACAGTCTAAGTCAGAAAAATCTGTAAAATCCAGTATTAAGATGTAAACTGAGCACTGCACCTCTTCCTCCATATAACAGATCTGAACTTTGATCAGCTGCAAATTCAGATGAGCCTGATCCTTTCCCCTCTTCATGAGGTGGGGAGGAGAGGGGTGTGCTGATCTTTTCTCTCTGGGTGCAAGGGAATGGCTTAAAGCTGCATCAGGGGAGCTTCAGGGTGGATGTCAGGGAAATGTTCTTCCCTGAGAAGGTGATCTGGCCGTGAAAGCTCCCCAGGGAAGTGGTACCAAACCCATTCTTTGATCCATGGGTTAATTTTTAAGCTGTCCTATATGAAGTCAGTAGTTGGACTTGATCCTCACAGGTCCCTTCCAGCTCAGGATATTCTGTGCAGTTGAGTCCACTTTGAATAACCAAACATTTCACCCAGAAAGAACTAAGGTGTGCAGTGGAGTTTGTTGTGGCTGACTCAAAAAATGCTTATCTCCACATAAACCCCAGCTGTTGGGATATCAAACAGCAAGAAATGGGTCCAGAGTGTTCACTACAGCTTTGCCATCTTTCCTTGCACTGATAACAGTCTTGTTTCCAGGTTGGATTAATTTCTCACCCATTCTTTCTACTGAGGGCATGGAGATTATAGAACCATCTTCTCATTATTAGTAATTACTACTAATTTCGTAACTAGTAGAGATAGAGAGAAAAATCCTCATTCTGAGTAGCATACGCATAAAGAGGACTAAAAAGATGAAATTTGAGTGACAAAGACTATAATTCCTGTTTTTCATGGGTGAGACACAATGCAAGAAAATCAGTTGATTTCTCCCCTTCCCAAAATCATATGGATAGTGGATGATTTTTTTATTAATGGCTTTGGATGCCTAACCAGACTTCTGAAAGGTTGGTAGAGTCCAAACTTCCCTCAGGCTCTTAGTCCTTTGTCTGAAAAATATGTTTTGAAGAATTTCCAACCTGATTTTTATAGTTCTCCATATTTTTTTTTTTGTACTTCATTAACCACCGTGAAATGCTCAGGTGTGACAATAACAGTAAATGAACCAAAATTGTCAACTTATGTTAAACGTCAGAGCCCTCAAAGATAGAAAGAGTCCTAAAAGTCTGCTGAAAGTTGGAACACAGTTAAAAGCCGGACACAATATCCGAGTTGCCACCTGGAAAAGCAATCAGGAATGTGGCTTTCTGTGGGCAAATCCAGCTCCCTCTGTTCAAGTACATGAAAGCAGCACCTTGAAATTACTCAGAAGCTATAGTGATGTCATGAAAATGGAACATAAATTCCTCAGTTAATCTAGGTGGTCAATTGGTGTGAGATTTCATGTAAGCTTAGTTTTAATGCCCTTTGACATTTGTTTTGCAGTTTGGACTTTTTGGAGGTTTTTTTCCTTCTTCTCTTAAGGCTCTTACAGAAAATCTTTGAAATCAGATGCTGTGTGAAATGCAGCCCCTTCTGGGTTTAAGTTTATATATGCATCTACATATGGATATTTTTTTTGGTGGACTACATCTATATAGAAATACATAGTCAATTAAAAAAGGTAATTGTCCTGGATGCTGGGTTTTTATGGTTTAACAGCTGATTTAAAACTGAAATTGGATTTCCTTCCACTTCCAGCCATTATCCATGGCGTAACTAAGCAACACCACCCTCATGTTACTGATGGGGCTGAGTGCACACAGATCTTGCTGACTGGGATAGCTATAACTACACCCCTCTTTAACTGGTAAACCTTGGGTTTCACAGCACTGATTTCCTGCTGGTGCTGCTGGTGCTGTAGATGCAGAAGCATTGATCTGGACCTCTTTGGAGGTGTGTTCTTCATTCTGATCTGTGCCTTTTCTGGCAAAGCCTTCCTTTTTTTCTCTTACATGTCTCATCCTCAAAACTTCATTTTCATTGTTTCCAAAACTACGTTTCTGAGTACAATTTACTCCTGCAGCAGAAGTAGCAGAGCTGGAGGAAGAAAACCAACCCAATAAAGGTTTGCACATCAAATGGGGCAGAATTAAGGCTGATGTGGCTGTAAATGTTTCTCAGATGGGAAAGGAGCTGGTGAAGGGTCTGGAGCACAAATCTTATGAGAGGAAGCTGAGGGAGCTGGGGTGGCTCAGCCTGGAGAAAAGGAGGCTCAGGGGGAACCTTGTCACACTCCACAACTCCCTGACAAGACCGGGCAGCCAGGTGGGGGTCAGGCTCTGCTCCCAGGCAACCAGTGACAGGACAAGAATAAATGACCCTAAGTTGCACCAGGGGAGGTTTAGATTGGATATTAGGAAAAATTTCTTTACTGAATGGGTTGTCAGGCACTGGAACAGGCTGCCTGGGGAAGTGGTGGGATCATTGTCCCTGGAAGTGTTCAAAAATGTGTGAATGTGGCACTTAGAGACGTGGTTTAGTGGTGAACATGGTGGTAGCTGGTTTAATGGTTGGACTCAATGACCTTTTTGATTTTTTCCAACCTTAATGATTGTGTGATTCTTTGGACCTCAGTGTTGACACGGCGGGAGCTGCCATGGGTGTGGAGATGGCAGCAGCAGCTCTAGGTAAGGCATGTGGGGCTGTCTTGGGAGAGCTGGGAAGGTGGGAAGGGAATTGATTGGTGCTTCCAAGCAAGTCATGGAGCACCACTGGCTTTGTTGGTAGCTGTAGGAGGGGAGGAGAGAGTGTCTGTGTGAACTGATGGCCTGAAGATGCATTTCCACTTGTGGATTTGGGCTGGAGCTGTTCGGCTCCACCTCAAGTTGCCTCACCAGAGTGCTTGGCAGGCAGATTAAAAAATTAACTTTAAAGGCTGTCGAGGGATGTCAGTCAAAGGTGCTAAAGAAAAGCCACGTGCTGCTTCCTGAGAGTGAGGATGGATATCCAAGCGTGACCACAAAGCCTTGGCATTGCAAGGGTTTGTGGGCTGTGCCTCTCCCCCAGGAAAGAGCAGTTAGGGAAATTTAATTGTGTATCTGCTTGCACTGGAGTCAGTGGTGGCATTCCCAGGCTCAGCAACTGCTTATGTACTGTGGAATGATATCCAGAATTCATCCTCAAGGACCTGCCTTAAAAGAGGGAAGGATGTAGACACTCTACTAAATATCAGTGGGATCCACAGAAGAGGTCAAGCTAAGACAAAACACACTCCCAGGATAAGGTCTATCTGTCTGAAATTCTGACCTGAGTTTTCTAAGCCCAGGAAATGGATACTAATGCAAAATTCCATGCTGGCTAAATGGATTTCAGTTAATTTTCTGCTATGAAAGCATTTTGATTTTAACAATAGCTGTCACTTCCAATATAATACAGAAATAGTTTAGTAATATAGGCCTTAAAACACTACTCTGATAAATATTTATGTTACTTATTTTAAGTTAAAAGCTTGGTTATGAATTGTTTTCATTCCAGCAGTGTAAACATCCTTCTAGAGTCTGCCCTGTAATGTTGAGATTGAAGTCGCTTTCCCTATTTGCCTTCTCTTATTTTATCAGTGCAAAAATATTCCTTAGTGGAGTTTGATAAAAGTATTTCACTGTACAAATGCCCTTCTTTTCTGTACAATACAGAAGGGAAAAATAATGTTAGGTACTTTTTTGCAGTCAGCAAAAAAGCATCAGTTCATTGTCAGATTTTAGTTTAGTTTAAACAGAAATTTGAATACATGAACATAAAACCCAGGCCTTCTGTGTAAGGGGCATTTTCCCGGTGATAAATGGATTTTGGCTATTGTTTAGTTAATGTTTTATGCTTATTTGATAAGGGAAGGCTTTATAAAATGAGAAACAAAAGCTATTTAAGGTGTGTGAAGAGAGGTACCAGCACAAACAGCCTCAGCTCTGAATTGACGAGCAGTAATAGATAAATAACTGGATATGGGGTTTGAACTGGAATCCCAGCCATATTCTTGTGGTGAAAGGGAAGGATTTGAATGATGGCAGCAGAATGCAAGCCTCCCCAGTATCATCAGAGTCTGAAGTGGCTGTAGAAATTCAGGCAGTCATTTAATAAAAACACCTCTTTTACTATGGAGGCTGTAAATTATACAAGCCTGTCAAGTTACAGCTCTGCCTTTGTGCCCAGCACGATTGTAATGTTCTCAGTCCATAATTTAGAAAAGGATTAAAGTTCTCCAATGCTCTGCTGTTTTTACAATGTTTTGGTGATAATAAGATTACCTCAGCCTCCCTCTCTCATGTGAAAATGTGTCTAAAAAGACATACCATATTTGAAGGTGGGGTTTTCTCACACACAGATGCATATATTTGAGAGGGGGAAAATACATGACAGTGGTGTCTGGCATCAAACTCTTATTGTGGGGCTGGAGATGCCTCGTTACTCATGGGTGCTGAAGACATGCAGCTGATGTATGGATTTGCTCTGTACAAGTGCTACTGAGTCTTTAAGGGGATGTCAGCGAGGTTTCTGTTTATTAAAGAAAATGTTTCAAAAAGAGTTTTTAAAAAGCTTGTGAAGCAGCAGAGATTTTAGAGGCTAATCCTTGGAAAGCTGAGTTTCTTTAATTACCAGGGATAATTACGGGATAAACCTCAGGAGGACAAAAATACTACCAGTGATGTCTGTCAGAAAGTAAGAGCAAAATAGATATTCTACCTGAATTAAATCATGCTTTTAGAAGCCTGGTGTCAGTGGGTATTCTGGAGATGGCAGAAAATTACACATGCTCTGCTGGTGGTCTGGAAATTCCCTATTTGCAGCTGTAGGAAGCTCTGACTTCTCTATCATCTGCCTCAGCACATCAGATCTTCAGTTTGCCACTGGGCTTAGAACTTGGCTGCTGTGCCTTTTAGGGTGAGGAGGTATCTTATTTTTGAAAAAAATGGGAAAATATTCCCCTGACAAGTTTGTGGTTTGGGTTTTTTTTCAAAGATGGCACCATGGAGCCACCCAAATATTTGGCAGAGGTCCTGTGGAGGACAGATTAGACAGCAAAAGTGCTGGAAAGTCAGGCAAAGATGCAAGGAAGACAAAATTTGTCATATGCTGCTTCAGTATTCCTCTGATTACCTCTACCACATACCAGACATATTTAGGTTTCCATTTCCTTGAAAAAACTTGTGTTAATAGCATTTGCTTGAATTATTTAAGAAAAGGAGAGGATTCTAGAAGACATCAAAGCCCGAGTCCTCACCTACAGCCAGAGCCTACAGCCTGTATTATAGAGGGAAAAAAGGGCCACAAAAAAAGACATTAAATTCTTTGTCTTCTAAGACCCAGGACCAGGCAGCTCCCCTGAAGTCAGTCATTATTTCAGCTATGAATGACCCCAGAATGTCATTCTGTCAGGAAGGCTTGACTGTCATCCATGGACATCTTGATCATGCCTCCCTTTCCCTTCACCCTGCTGCTGTTAGGAGGAACTGAACAACATGAGCAAGCTGCCTCAGAGGAGGGTGAGGCTGGATATCAGGAAAAGGTTCTTCCCCCAGAGGGTGGTGGGGCACTGAACAGGCTCCCCAGGGAATGGGCACAGCCCCAAGGCTGCCGGAGCTCCAGGAGTGTTTGGACAATGCTCTCAGGGATGCACAGGGTGGGATTGTTGGCGTGTCCTGTGCAGGGCCAGGAGTTGGGTTCGACAATCCTTCCAACTCAGAATATTCTGTGATTCTATGATTCTGTGAACGTGGCCACCTTTATTGCCCAGAACTCCCTCCAGGCTGGATCATGTAGATAAATGTGGTATGACCGGCCTGTTGTCAGACATAATTTCACCCCCCAAAACCCCCAGTCCTCTCCTCTGGTGTGGAGCAGCCAGTTCTCAAAACCGTGCAAATGCCTACTTCAGCTGTGCTGTCCTGGCTGTTCACTGCAGTTTCTGTGCAGATGCTGAGGAAAAGCTGAGGTCTTCAGTGGACCACGATGGAGTCGGACAATCTGGAAACCGTGCCCACCACCTGGAAAAATTTTTCTATGAGCACTTCCGATACCTCACATGCTCAAAACACCAGTGTCTGCCTTTGGAGCTGGGAATCTCTGGTGGCTGTGGAGAGGCCTGGAAAGAAAACAGGGATCACAGGATGGGTCAGGTTGGAAGGGACCACAAAGGGTCATATGGTCTCACCTCCCTGCTCCAGCAGGCTCAGCCTAGAACACAGGGCACAGGATTGTGTCCAGATGGTTCTGGAATATCCCCAGTGAGGGAGATTCCACACCCTCTCTGAACAATCTGTTCAGGGCTCGGTCACTGCACAGGACAGAAGTTCTGCCTCCTGTCCAGGAGGAACTTCCTGGGATCAGTCCCTGCCCGTTCCTCTGGTGCCATTGCTGGGCCCCCCGGAGCAGAGCCTGGGCCCTGCTCGGAGCCCTCCCTGCAGCCAGGGACACACAGGGCTGAGGGCCCCTCTCAGCTGGGGCTCCTCTTGAGGCTGAACAGCCCCAGCCCCCTCAGCCTTTCCCTGTCAGGGATGTTCCAGGCCCTAAATCATCTCCGCAGCCTCCGCTGGCCCTGTTCCAGGAGCTCCCTGTCCCTCCTGTCCTGAGGAGCCCAGGACTGGACACAGCACTCCAGATGTGCCTCGCAGGGCTGGGCAGAGGGGCAGGATCACTCCCTGACCTGCTGGCACTGCTCTTCCCAATGCACCCCAGGACACCATTGGCCTTCTTGTCCCTCAGGTCACTGCTGGCTCATGGACAGCCTGTTGTCCACCAGGACCCCCAGGTCCTTCTCAGCAGAGCTGCTGGCCAGCAATCCTGTGCCATGTGCTCTGGAATGGCCCTGCTTGAGCAGGGTTGTGGGACCAGATGACTCCCTGTGGTCCCTTCCAACCTCAACTTGTCTGTGATTCTGTGTGAAGGGAGGCTGAGGGCACTGGGTTTGTTCTACCTGGACAAGACTCAGGTGGGTTAGTGCAGACTTCTTCTCGCTCAAGGGGAAATTTAGAAAAGGCAGAACTGGATTCTCCTCAGAGGTGCACGGAGAAGGGACCAGAGGCAAGGGGCACATATTGCAACAAGAAAAATTCTGATGTTCGATTGTGAAAAGTTCTTCCCTGTGTGAGTGGTGCAGCACAGAAGCAGGAGCCATGGGAAGATGAGGGATACCCACACTTGGAAAATGTCCAAGCCTGACTGGATAATGCCTTTTGGGATCTCATCTAGCTTTGGAATTAGCCCTGCTGTGAACAAGGGGTTGGACTACGGGCTTCCAGAAGTGCTTCACCACCAGAATTGTTCAGTCAAAACAGTGTTAAAGTCTCAAAGTTCATGCAGGCTGTTTCAGCTTCTCCAGAGCCACTTTCCACCTCATGTTGCTGCTCCAGGGGTTGCTTGGTCAGGGTGTGCATCTCATGATATCATGAGGAAAATAAAACTTGCCTAGTTCCCCTGGCTATTCCTGAGTAAAAGGTTATTCTTCCTAAACAGTAAACTAGGAAATTATAAAACCAGCTCAATTTTGTGTATTTCCTTGTCACCCCCCTGCCCCCTGCTTCCCTCACCCCAAATCTCTTGAACACTTTGTTCAGTCAGCCTCAAGTTTCCTAAAAGGACATTCTACCCTGAGTTAATATCATGCCTGTGAAAGTTCAGGCTGATTATTTTTCCTCTAGAGAGGGAGTCAAAATTGGGCTTATAATGGAGGTCTTGTTTCAAACAACGATGAAAGAATTTAGCATTTCTGACATCAGTGGGGTGGCACAGGCGTGGAGTCGCATGCGAGCGGGCGGGGGGAGGTGGGCTCTTCTCTGCTCCACTGGTTTTGTGAAGGACTCTTTCACTGGTGGAGGTTTATCCAAACCCACCGAAACACATGTACATATTTATTTGCTAAAGCAAACCAGGCTACAAATAGGAGCAAAACCCGCATTTAAACGTCCCTACAAGCAGCCCCTCCACGACAAAATCTTTCTCCAGCCCTGCTTAAGAAAAAGCCTGGGAGAGTTTATTTTCCTCAGGCTTTACAACTCATTGTTTTCCACAAAAGCACCCCTCTGCTTTTCCAAGAGTAAGGATAATTCTGTGGCTAGAACATATGACGAGGACTTGGGGTTTTCTTCCCAGCTGTTGCACAGACTTCTTACGTGTCCTTGAGTAAATCTGATTAACCTTGCTGCACATCTGTAAAATGGATGCACTGCTCTTTCTCCCCATTCACAGAAGCTGCTGCGAGCCTTTTAGACCTGTACAAGTCAACTGTATAGAAATGGAAAGAAACAGGCATGAAATTTTGTGTACAAGTGCTTATTGAGGAAATAGTGGATTTCTTTTTTTTTTTTTTTCCCCAGCATATATTTGACAGAGCATATTAATTCTGTACAAGGTTGGCTGCAACATTTGTATCTAAAAAGCTTATGGGTTTTTCTTTCCCATCTGAAGGGGATGTTTCTTTGAGTGAACCTTATTTCTTTAAAAATGAAAATGAGAACACTGAAAGTTACTTTCTTAAATAAAAATGAGAAATGCTCATTTTGTCATTATTATGTATTAATTTTAAAGGGGGAAGTAGATCTTCTCAGCCAGCTATAAGCCACAGGTTTTATGGGGAAAGCAATGCCATTGTGGCTGAGTGCAGGCACGCTGAGGGCTGGGAAGTGACTGGAGACAGGAACATCCAGCTCCATCCCCACATGCTGGTTCCGTGGGCAGGCAGGCAGGATTTTCCCATGGGGTGGTGGAGCCCCCACCCCTGGAGGTGTTCAGGAAATGGCTGGACGTGGCACTCAGTGCTCTGGGCTGACCGTCAAGGTGCTGAAAGAGGCCAAAGGTTGGAGCTGCTGATCTTGGAGGTCTTTTCCAACCTTAATGGTCCTGTGATTTGTTTTATCCTCAGGGTCAGTGTGCAGCCCTGTAACTCACCATCCACATCGGAACCCTGCTGTGAGGAGAGACAATTGCCACCTTCCTGTGGGTGTCTGTCACACTCACCATCCCTGTCCCTTGAGTACTTCAAAAATATTGATGGAAATATGTTCAGGAAAAGGCATCTACCACCACAGAGAGCTGAAGTGCCAAAGGTGTCTCCAGATATGTAGTGTCCTTTTAGGGTTAAACCTGGCTTGAATTGGAAGGAGCTACATATGTAGAAAAAGCAATATAAGATCAATATATTCAATCCTCTGCACTTTAAAGAGTATAACAACAACAATTCATTATGGGCCACAGTTTTCCAACTGCCTGGTCAACTTCTGTGCCTCGCTTCCAGCTGTTCATAACGTGATACCTCGGAGGGACTTGGTTTTCTGTGTGCTGAATATTCACAGCTGAAACCAAATTCTTCTGACAATGGGGTTCCTTTCAATTAATTCAAGATTAGGTTTTGAAAATAGTATGCAGAATTACTAGCTGAATTGAAATATCAATAAAGATTAAAAATATTCTGCAATCATCCTAATTTTCAATTTATGTTTTCCCTTCAAATTCTTTTATAATAATTTGATCAGGCATCATGTGGCTGAAAACATTAGTAAAAAATGGGAACAGCTCAGTAGAATAATGAGATTTTAAAAGAAGTTTTTAAAATTTATTTTTGAAAGCTATAAACCACTTACAGAATTGCAAGTCTTAAATTTTGCATATTTGTGATAGTAAATTCCCATTAATTTTGTCAAACTGTGATCTGCACCCTGCACTTTAAAGCATAAGAAATATCACCAGTGCCAAAAGTTCAGGCTGCAAGTATTTACGGGAGTGGCTGAAAAATGAGATTTAGGAAGTAGTTCAAGTTCTGTTCACATTTTTCAGTTTTCATTCATCTCCTGTTAAATTTCTAAGCTTTCTCATCAACAGCAAGCACAGATGATTCACTAAAAGAATACGAGTGAGTTGCTTATGTCACCACATATCTCCAGGAGCTGGAAATTTAAACAGAAGAGTATCATGGAATCATGATAGATCCCATGCATTGGCAAAGTGAACTCACTGCAATGTGTACCTGTCTCTGTGTTTAACAATTTAACCCAGTATTGTACAGAGATGCTGTTCCTGCTGACAGTGATTACAGAGTTGTGCAGGAACAAGATGGGAACATGGAGAAAGGCATGGAGCTGTGCCAGGGGAGGGTTAGATTGGATATCAGGGAAAGGTTCTTTCCCCCAGAGGGTGGTCAGGCCCTGAACAGGCTCCCCAGGGAATGGTCACAGCCTCAAGGCTGACAGAGCTCCAGGAGCGTTTGGACAAAACTCTCAGGCACAGTGTGGGATTGTTGGGGTGCCTGTGCAGGGTCAGGAGGACTTGATGATCTTTGTAGGTCCTTTCCAACCCAGGATAATCTGTGATTCTGTAATTTCAGGCATGGTTTTCTGACAAAAATCCCGACTGAAATGTGTGTGTCATGGGTTAGATTCTGACTCCAGACTAGGGAGGTGATTTGTGTGCTTTGCATTCCCACAGGCTTCTCGTGTGAGCCTGGGCTGTCAGCCCTCTCAGGTGGTACTTTCCTGTTTTGCCTATGGTGACAGCCACCTCTGGTCTCACAACAGATTTTCAGGATCATGGCAGTTCCTTTCTGAACCATTCCTAGCTTTTTAATGTCCTCTGAACGAGCCCAAACAGTAGCACCACATCCTCCTGTCAGAAACTGACAGACATTGATGATGTGTTGAGCCCAGATGTGCAAAGCTCACCAACACCAGCAGATCCTCCACCCAGGTGGAGCCCCAGGGAGCCCATCTGGGTGCTGTAACACTCCCAGGGCCTTCTTCCAGCATCAGAGGCTCACAACATCTTAGGCTTTTCCTTATTTTGACAGCCAGCGACTGCCAGGCCTGGAATCTGTTTGTTTCTTTATCAAGCAGGCTAATAAATGGTGCTGCACTGCTAAATCTGTCCTATTCAGCATCCTATGATTATATCAGCCTGTCTTAATCCAGCCAAGTATATTTACATGAAATAATGGAATGAGTTTCGCAAATTTCCCCCCCTCTTTTTTTATATATTTTAAGTGACTGTCTAGCCAAGTTCATTTCCTCTCCTGTCTGAGCTCCTCTCTGAAATATATTATCCCACTTATTAGAAGCCAATAGCACTGTGCTTTGCTTTTCTTCCACCCTCTCAGAAGAAGGAGCATGCAGGGGATGCTTGGATTAAGTGAGTGGGGCACCCCAGAGCTGGGATTCCTTATGAATGAGCTCACATCCTCTCTCCGTATGATAAGAGGAATGCCGTTTGCATCCCGGAGCTTGCTGCATAAACACACACACACTTGGATGGGGGAGCATTTAGACTAAGCTAAATCTCTGGGAAATCCAAAAGATTTCAGGGACAGGGGATCATCTGCCAGCCCTCTGCTCGGACAGACCACGGCCACTTCTTGGTGGCCATGGTCCCTCATTCCCGGTGAAATCCATCCCTCCCGGGAGGGGGAGGGCAGGAGGGGAGAGGAGATGACAGATCCCTGTTTGCATTCTTCAGAGGGAGCAGCTGCAATTGTCTTACTACAGTATGTCAACATGAAATTGTGACAAATCAGGCTGGGATGGACTGGCAGATGAAAACAATAAGGAGGAAGCAGAGCAGAGGGAAGCTGGGAAGAATGAATGACACCTAAAACTCAAGAGGCCTTTACCATCCTGGTGGGAAATGCCTTTGGAAATGTAATAGGACTGTAAGAGGACTGAAGTCTGTGGGTATGCCTGGAAATTACTTCAGGAGCATATGCTGAGTTTCCAGGTTTGTTTAAATCTGCCTCTAAAATACTTCTCCTTTTTTACATTCCATAGGAACCTTTCAAATATTAACCTGAGAGCAGCTGGAAAAGGCTAGTCTGACACCTTTTCTTGTGAATGGGACACAGTCAGGATTCCCACAGTGCCAGCTTAGCACCCAACACTCTCACACTCTACGTGATGCCAGGCTTTGACCTTGGCAAAGGTAAGGAAACCTCTCTGGCCTCCAGAGTCACACAGTTTCCTTTTATTTCTTTACTTTTTCATTTAAAGTAGTGCTGTTTGGTAGCAAAGGGAGAACTACCAAGAGCAAAGCTTCAGCTTCCTGTCTCCTTTCTATCTAATGGAAGTTCTTGAAACGGGATGCAATGAATGTTTCCTTTATTAAAAACTGAGCCTTCTCCAACCCACACAGTTTCACAACACTTGATAGAATGCACATTTTTCCAGTTTCTTTTTTTTTTTTTTAACAATGTCCAACAATTAAAAATAAGTCACTGAAGGGGCCATATTCAACATTAATGTAATTGGGAGCAGTTCCCTCTGATCCCAATAGGAGATGCATTTACTTTCACCAGATCTGGATCTGCCAGCTTGTGGACACCTCAGATTTACGATTGTCACCAGTGTCTGCTAAGAGCGGCTTATAAAGTTCTTCAGGTTTGTGAGTCTATCAATTTAGTGCTGTGCTGCAAAAGAAAGAAGGGAAAAGGCAGTGAACACAGGATTTCCCCCTAAAAGCTGGCTTTCTTTCCCTTAACCCAGGTTGTGCTGCCTCTCTGCCTGCTGCAGCTGGCTGGCACCTCTGAGGAGGCTGCCACGTCACACCTTGCTGGAGTCGGGGAGAATGTGGTGGGTTTGCTCTGGAGGGTGGAGGGTGCATGAAATATTTTCTGTGGTTTCAGTTTGCATGTCTGCATGGAAAAGTCTAGGGAAATGTAATAGGTATGAATCCAGGAGGATCCACAGAAATATGTGAGGACAGATTTCAAGGAAACTAGTGAAAAACCCCCAAAACCTTTTCAGGGGAACATATATTCCCAATAAGCTTTCAAAATCTGTAATAATTTTTTTCTATTAAATTCCACAGGAGTTTTCCATAGGTTTGGTTCAAACCTCCCATTTCCTAAGCTCCAAGCCTTACATTTAAATGAACTGAGAGAGCTTTGCTCTGTGTTCACTCATTACATCTCTCATCAGTGGCACTTTTCTAAGTGCTCTGAAACCCTTTTGTGCTTGCACTGCTCTTCTGAGACAGTGGGAAGTCCCCAGGCTTGGAGTCTGAGTGAAAGAGCTGCCTTTCCCCTTGTAATCTTTAAAACTTCAAGTAATGTGACAAACATATCCTGCAAGATCATATCCTTCCTGTTGGGTTTGCTCCCATCAGGGCACAAGCTGTTGTAACTGTTCTGCAGATCCATGGCATCCATCTTCTCCTGGAGATCAGCACAGGAAGGAGAGGGAGCTGCTGGAGCCAGCCCAGAGCAGGGACACCAAGGGGAGCAGAGAAGATGGAGCAGCTCTGCTGGGAGGAAAGGCTGAGGGAACTGGGATTGTTCAGCCTGGAGAAGAGAAGGCTTTGGGGTGACCTCATTGTGGCCTTGCAGTGCCTGAAGGGAGCCCACAGGAAAGATGGAGAGAGACTCTACAAGGGCCTGGAGTGACAGGACAGGGGGCAATGGCTTCACACTGACAGAGAGCAGGTTTAGATTGGATATGAGGGAGAAATTGTTCCCTGTGAGGGTGGTGAGGCCCTGGCACAGGTTGCCCAGAGAAGCTGTGGCTGCCCCATCCCTGGCAGTGTCCAAGGCTGGACGGGGCTCTGAGCAAGCTGGGATAGTGGAAGGTGTCCCTGCCCATGGCAGGGGGATAGAATGAGATAGTCTTTAAAGTCCCTTCCAATCCAGGCCTTTCTATGATTCTTCCTCCCTGGCCTGAATGAGACAGAAGCAGAAATGTGTGCTGAGAAGCTCATCTGAAACACTGGAAGAGTTTCAAGCTCTGAAAGGCGGGAGCTATGAAACGATCATATACAGCCTATCTAGAAAGCACCTTGCAAAGAAGGATCAGGGTCAACATCACATACACACAAACTCCTTAGTTTGACCTTATGTCCTGCCTGCTTGGCTATCACAAGGTACCAAAATCCAAAGGTTTTTTGCACATCACCTCCCTAAACTGTTCCTGTATTTTATTGTGATGGTTTAATGTAAAAATACACAAGACTAAAGACAGACCCCTTACCCTGCTGTGTACCCTAATTCTTGAACGTTTTTCCCCCCATGTGCTCTTGTTCCAGAGCTGGGAATCTCCTTTGCTGTGTGGGGCTCAGCACCAGCAGGCAGAGTCATGGTACTTTTGCCATGAATTTGTTCTGCACACGAGTGGTAAATCTGGTGCTCCAGGGAGGTGTAGGAAAGGAACAACTGCACTGTGTATGAGAGGCAGTCACAAGGCAGAGGTTTCCTGTGCCCACCTGAACCCCCCTTGGTGCTGAATGAAGCATGTGGGTGCTCACAGAGACCAAGCAGAATTGAAATCTCAAACCCAACCTCCAAAACACCCCCTTGGCACAGTCCTGTGACGCTGAGTGTGAGATTGCTGTGGATTCACCCCCTCCCAGCTGCTGGGAACTGAAGAACAGGAGCACTGAATGACTTGATCAGACAGAGCAAACCTTGACGACCCAGGAGCTGCCCCCTTTATAAATGTCTCTGTCTGGTGTTTTACCATAAAACCAAGGCTCTTCTCAGAACAGTTTTCCCAGGGCCTTGCACTATGTGTTGCTGACTTTTACTGGAATGAAGTTGATTTAAAAATAATGACTTTTTTCTTCTGAAGGTGTGACAGCAGCAGAGGGGAAGCCCTGCACATGTGTAGGTGAAGAAATGAGAATGTGCAACCAGAGAATAGGTGTTTATTCTACCACATTTTCTGTTTTGCTTAACAGTCCTAACCCCTCTTTACTTGCAAGCACTGAGTGCATCAGTGCCTTTTACTTTCAATTTGAATCACAAGTAATTTTAATCTGATTATGATCTCACAAGGCACCTACCCACTGCATTCCACACCTTTGTGAGCAAACTCCTAGTTCCTAATGATCACAGAATCATAGAATATACTGAGTTGGAAGGCACCCATAAGGATCATCAAGTCCAGCTCCTGGCTCTGCACAGCACCAACCTCAAGAATCACCCCGTGCTTGAGAGCATTGTCCAAACCCTCCTGGAGCTCTGTCAGCCTTGAGGCTGTGACCATTCCCTGGGGAGCCTGGTCAGTGCCCCACCACCCTCTGGGGGAAGAACCTTTTCCTGATATCCAACCTAACCCTCCCTGACACAGCTCCAGCCGTTCCCTCAGGCCCTGTCCCTGGTCACACGGAGCAGAGAGCAGTGCCTGCCCCTCCTCTTCGCCTCCTGAGGAAGTAGCTTCACACCAGCTCCAATGAGACACAGCTCCAGTCTTCTCTCTTTATTCCTTACTCTGTCCCCATAACTAACTCTGACTTTTTGTTCCAGTCTTTATCTTGTCTGGTTCACTCCTGCTGCCTCTTTCTTGGTCTCCTGACCACTGCTCTCCGTTTCCTCCATGTGCTGCAGTGGCAGCCAGACCTCCAAGCTGCCCCTAGAAACAGTCCTTGCTTTCCCTTGGTGTGGCTCAGGTTGGTCAGCAGAGGCAGCCCCAGGGAAAGCTGGGGTCTGTTCTTGTTTTCCTGGTGAGACTTGAGGAGGATCTTCTGCTCTCTTTGTGTCCCAGGTCCCAGGTGAGGGTTGTGAGGATTTGAATTTGGACTCTGAAATGTCACATCAGAAGTCACCACAGAGGTACTTTTTTTCAGGCATGGTCAAGACAATCTGCCTTTCCACCTCTTCCTTCTTATAATCAGCTAAACTATTTTTTGCTAATGTCTAGGAAAAAACCAAAGCAACGGTTTAACCTCAGGATATTCTTTTCCACTATGGACGAAGGTCTTGCCCAGGTAACACATCAACTTAGTAATGTGGCAAAGTGATAATTCACTGAAAGTGAGGTCTTATCTGCTAACAACCCTTACAAGAAATCACTTTTCTGACTGCAGAGCAAATGTGTATCTTACTTCTGGCTGCCCTCAGATGCTCAGAGCACTTTTATGCCGTATTTCCACAGGGTGAGATCTCTACTAGTGACGTGTGGCAGTCTCCCATTCCCATCATGAGGGGACAGTGCCAGCATGCCTCCAGGAGGGCTGAAAGAAGAAGTTAATCATACTCTCACAGATTTGAGAAGACCAGTATCTTCTATTCTGAATGTTTTTAACCTTTAATTCTTTCCAAGCTCTGAAAACTTTGATCAGGAATGATGACATAATTGGTGCTCAGCTTCCAGTTGCTATTGTCTCTGTGACCACCTGATTATTTGCTCTTTCTTGCTTGCAGCTGCATCTCTCCACCTTCTGTGGAGGAAACAGCTGTTACTTCTCTTTTCTTGGGCCAGGATGCTGGTACTTCGTGTCTCATTTGGTATATACAGAAATCAATTTTTTGACACTCTAAGGAGGGTCCATCACCTTTGACAAGAGCAGAACTGAGGCTTCCCTCCCTCCCTCCCTCCTTTCTTCCTTTCTTCCTTCCTTCCTTCCTTCCTTCCTTGCAGGCTGTGACATTCCTACTACAAAGAGCAATAAACATAAAAAAATAAGAGGGACGTGGAAGGAATGTGCTTTAGTAAAAGAAAAGCAGAAAAGCTTCTTTTATTCCTGAAAGGTCGCAAAAATACCTTGTTTCCTCAAAATCCTCCCATTTCTGCCACAGAGACTCACAATCCCTCTGTGCACTGCAGTGCACACACCAAGAGTTTTGGGATAAAGTATTTATTTTCTTCTTTTTTTTTTTTTTTCTCTCATTCAAAAGCGTTACATGATAGATGGAGTCAGCTCCTTTGGGTTTTCCATGGCCTTCTTTCTAATCATAAGTCCTTTGAGAAATGTGGAGGAGGGGCCAGTCCTTTCTCAGAAGTTATGGGAAATGGAGACCGATTAAATCATAGGCTTTGCCCTGTCAGTAAAAATGTAAAAATGTCAAACATGAAAAAAACTTATTTCCATATTGGGTGATGTGTGGGGTTTTTTCTCAGCTATAATTGCTCTAGCAGTATAAGAAAGCAACACAAGGTTTAGATTAGTCAAGCACATTTTTGCACTGTGTATATAATAACAAAAACCTCAGACCTGCCAATCCACCCCCAGGCCTTGAATTTTTGGTAGACTTTCTAGTAAAGTTCCCTCTACAGTCCTTAGGGGAGTCTTCAAGGGTGAGCTGATGAAGACATGCCTCTGGTACCATTTGCATTTTTACATCTTGAGCTCCACTGCCATCTCCTCTGTCTGAAATTTGTTCCATTAATGCTCCACTCAGTGGGAGCAAGGACAGCTCCAGTTCCCCCCGCCCTGGAGCAGCCCAGCTCCCCTCTGTCATGGCAGCTTTTCTTGTTGGTGGAATGCCACAGCAGCAACCTGAGCCCACTGCCCTCCCTGCCACACAGCCCAAGGTGTTGTGCTTCTGATTGCAGAGTGGAACCAATCCCAGTTGCCTTGATGCATTGCTTTTTTACTTCACCGGTCTCAAAGATCAGAGTAAGACCCTGAACAGGCCATGGAAATGTCTCTTCTCTGTCTTTGTTCTTCCAAAAATTAAAAATCTGCTCCTACCTAGTTATTGAGGCAAGCTGATAGCCCACTGTGAGAAGTGGATGATGCACCATCCTCGAGCAGTCATTTGAGGCAGGTAGTAAGAATTCAGCTCTGGCAGGAGAGCTTTTATTTTAGTGGCCATAGAAGATGGCAAACCCCCAATTTGGATGGGTTGTTTAGCTTTTAAAGGGGTAAAGATAGGCGAGATAGATCTTATTAACTGTGAGTTGGAAGGTGTCAGACCTTGCCAGGGGTAAAGAGCTACTTCATAAGCACAAGGATGGCAGATTCTGGAGCGGGAGCGGGGGTGAGGGTGGGCTGGGCTGAAGAGACTTCAACCAGCTAGAAGAGCATTTTCCATATGTCAGAGCAGAGGCTGCCAGCTTTGCTCCTGCTGAATGCTACCTTTCCCCATGATTAGACCCATTGATTTTCTCAGCTCTGCTCACAGGGAGCTAGACCAGACCTCGTGCTTCAGCCCCAGGAAAGGAGCCACCCACTGCTGAGCTACTGCTGGGACAGACCTGTCTCCTTGCTGCTCTGGGAAGGGAGCAAAGCGTGACGGGTCTGGAGCTGGCACAGCACATGCTTCTCGCTGCCAGATGCCTTGGGAAAGGAAATGAAGGATCCATCAAGTTCTCCCTTCTTCCCACTTGGGCTAAGGAAAGGGCATAGTCCGCACAAGGCTATTATTCCCCTGTGTGTGAGAAGCAAGACACGGGACACGTTATGGCCCCTTACTCCTTGCATTGGCATGCTGGCCATGATCTGGCCCAAAGTGAGGTGCTACTCTGCATGAAAAAGGGGCAGAGCCTGGCTCTCAGTGGCCAGAAGGTTTTACATGGCCCAGAGCATGAGGTCAGTGCAAGCCCCTTGAAGAAAGGTGTAGCGACAATGCATCCAGTGCATTTACTGGTAAACACAAAAGCCATTTACAAGAAGAGGGAGAAAGAAAAAAAAAACAAAAAGAAGGAAAAGAAAAAGGCATGCATTTATTCTCAGGGCAGAAAGAGTGTATGTGCCATCGAGCACCCACTGAAAGGCAAAGGGTTGGTTTGCCACAACACACCATTTGCTGGAGGTTTCAGCCCTTCTATGATATTATGGCTGGTGGCTCAGAGACCTTGCCTTGCCTACCAATGTAATTGGCATGGCCTGGATGCTTTTGATGGGGTTTTAGCTGCTCCCCAGCAAACCTGCTGAATGATTCTGTGGGACCTGTGGGTGTGCAAAGCCCCCCTATTCCTCATTGACCTGCCCCTCTGGCTTGCTTGTCATGCGATTTACTCTAACTAGCACTGTCCTTGTAACGCGAAGGTAAGAAGTGAAACCCCTTTCTTTTCCCCCTAATTGTTCCACTGATTTTACAGTTACCAAGCTGTAAAGCACCTCATCACTCTTGTTAATTCTTTCTTCCTTTTGAGCTGCCAGTTAGTAATCAATTATTACCCTTGTCATTCATGCTGCAGCACAGCAGCTGGTCACAAGAAGCCTCTGTTTCATTGGGCTGGAGCCAATCAAGTCTCTCCAGCTGTCCCTTGCTGCTCGGAATCATAATGTACAGTACTTGTTGCTTTACAACTTCCTTTACCAGACTGCTTTTTTAAAAAAAAAAAAAATTAAATGAAAAAAGTTTTTGCTCCCAGTTCTACCCTCGTGGCACATCTGGCTGCTGGAGGTTAAACTAAACTCCCCACCAGTGCATTTTTATTAGGGGTGGGGGAAATACCCTGCTAACTCTAGCACAACAGATATTTTTGTCATATTCTCTGTTTTATGCAATGACTGCATTGATATAAAGACTGCTGATAGATCAAAGGTTTCACTGGTAAAACGATATGAAAGGCAGAGACATTAACATCCATCAAGGTCCTGTTAGGATTTGCAGAACAGGGGTTCTGGGCCTCCCAAGTGAAACCTAGCAGGAAGGTCTGCGAGCCTGCATAGCAAATGAAAAGAAAACAAGAGAGGGCACACAGAATATTGGAGGAGGTAGTGACCCACAAAATAGTAGCAATTCGAGCTGCAAGGCACCCTGATTGAATTGCAGTGGAGGCAAACACTCCCAGGCTTGCCGGTCTTGTTCCGAGGCGATGTGCTCTGAGCTATCAGCTGGGATTTCAGAGTGGCAAACAACAGTACCACCAGCTTGCCTGGCTGTCTTTGTTCCCAGCTCCCACTGCTTGCTGTGGCAATAAGAAACCTTGTGAAAACAGCCAAGATGCAAAGTACTGGGGAGAAGTGGCTGGTTTTGGGGAATCGATATTATCATCCTGTAACTCACCTTCCTCTCTGCAATTTAATTAAAAGGAAGAAACCTATTTCACAAGTCTGCTACTGATGTGGGTATTTTGACTGGCTTCAGCCAATAGCCACAGGAATAAAAGTTTGGGATACATCTTTCCCAGTTACTTCTTTTCCTCTCTCGTATTTCCCAAGGAACCAGTTTCATGCGAGCACTAAGCAACAAATTAAGGCATGGTCTAACCCCCACTAATTACCACCTGTTGCAAGAATTTGTCCTCCTGATGCTTAGAAACACAATTAGTGTTAACTGTGTGATGTCCACCAGTGGCATTATTGAAAAGTGTGTAGGTTTTATAGCTGCTGCAGCTGAAACCAATAAACTCCACTCTGCCAAACTGAGCACAGAAAGGGTTTTACAAGGGCACTACACAAATCATAGCAGTCAGTGAATGTTTGCCATGGGCTTTGTAAGAGTTTTCATCAAAGTTGTGAGCGGCAGAGAGGTAAAAAGAAATGCAATGCAGTCACCATGTGACAAGTCCTACTGCTTTGGCTTCCCAGCTCTTTGTGCCAAAGCGCCTGGGTGGTGATGGTGCCACAGTGCTCTTCATACTGACACAGGAGTCTTGGAAAGGCCAGCATCATGGGATGCAGTGCTGTGCAGGTGGATCACTGAGATAAGAGAGCACAGGTATCAGGCCAGGTGTAGATCCTAAGGAACCGTAAAACACAATTACAAAATCATTTAGTTTGGAAAAGATCTTCAAGATCATCAAGTCCAACTGTCTGATCACCACTGTGTCAACCAGACCTGAGCACTCAGTGCCACATCCTGTCATGGCTTGAACCCCTCCAGGGATAGTGACTCCACCACCTCCCTGGGCAGCCCCTTCCAAAGTTTAACAACTCTTTAGGTGAAGAAATTTTTTCTGATGTCCAACCTGAACCTCCTCTGGTGCAGCCTGAGGCCATTTCCCTTTGTCCTGTTGCTGGATTCCTGGGAGCAGAGCCTGACCCCCACCTGGCTGCACCCTCCTGTCAGGGAGTTGTGGAGAGTAAGAAGGCCTCCCCTAAACCTCCTTTTTTTCTGCCCTAAACACCCCCAGCCCCCTCAGCTACTCCATATATGACTTACTCTCTAGAGAAAGGGTAATTTCAGCCTCCCCTTCAGTTCTAGCAACTCTGCTCAGAGGAGTGAATGTCTTTGATGTGAAGGTTGTGTTGGCCAAGCACTGTGACAGGTAGGCTGCTTTGGGACCCCTAAGAGCCCCCCAGGCTGCTTTGATGATGTCCATATGGCCCAGCCCAGTACTGTGTAGAAGGCCCTTTTGAAAGGCAGGGCATTTTGTCATTGTGCACTTTCAGGGTGGGATTAATTCTTGGTCAGGGGCCAGCAGCCGGGTGTGCTCTGCTGGTGTCGTCCTGGTTTGCCATCAGTGCCCTGCCTGGACACGGAGTCTGCTGGGCTGTGGTGCTGCTCGCACCCTCACAGCTGTGACTGGCTCTCGAGGAAAAGACAAGCTCAGGAGTCCTCTTCAAGGAGCAAAAGTTTTCAAACAAAGGGCATTTTTCATTTTTCAGAGGAAATGGCCTTTTCCGTGGGGATATTTGGGAATCTGATGCCATGAAATCCTGTAGGCACACAGCTGACACAGATATGCCCTGAATGTCAACTCTGAGGGTTTTCCAAGTTTTCTGGCCTCCCAGCACATTCTCTATGCTTCACCTAATAGAATTAGTCCTTAAAACCAGTGAGGAGAAGCACGTGATGAGAAAAGAGAGAGAGCTGTGTGATCCTGGTGTTCCAAATTGTCCTGGAAGAACTGCTGGTCGGACTCCATAACCTCCATCACTGAGGACATGGCAAGTTTGCACTGAATATTTGATCGATCTCCCTGGTGTAAAAAAGGAAGTCTTTTGAAACAGCCTAATCTTAAAAGTGTATTTTGGAGTTATTCAAACTTTGAGGAATCAAAAAAAAGCATTTAATTTTAATATGCTCCTCTTAATGACAAAAATAAAACTCCTTTTAAAGGGGAAAAAATAGCATTTGTTCCAGTACAGAAGGAGTTTGATCCTATTAAAACACTCCAAAACTCCTTTTTTTTTTTTTGAGATCCATCACTTTGCATTGCATTTAATATTCTCCACTGCTGTGTGCTTGTGTCCATACACATTATTTAATGGTCACACAAAATGAGCAGTCACGGTGAGCTCCATCTTGCTACACAGGATAAACTTTCCCAGTGAAATGTGAAAAATATTTTGTAAATATAATAGAATATGCATCTAAATATATCACAGGTACATTTGGAATTATACGAACTAACATTAGCATGTCTACTGGAATAAAAATATTGGGTGTTTCTTAGGTTGCAAGAGGAAGAGAAGAAAAGGGTGAGGCACCTTTTACACTTCACCTCCTGCACAGATCTGGTGGGGAAGACTGTAAATTTTCTTTGTCTTCTCTGTCCCAAAATATGAGCTTCAGATTTAGTTCATAATCTTACTATTCTGGGATTCACAGCAGACTAGGACCATTGGATCAGGCATTCTTTCCTCTCTGGGATATCTCTACCCCAAGCTGCCTGGTACCAGCAGAGTCACAGCTGGAAGAAAAGCCTTCCAGGAGCCAAGGAAGGAGAAGTTTATATGATTTGCAGAAAAAGTCCTATAAGATTTCACATTTCTCTGGAAATTCAAGTCAGGATTCATCTCACCTACCATCAAGTGTGCAGGTGAGACTGGACACTGGGACTATGGATGCCTAAAGGAAATAGTGGGAATGACAGTGGTCTTCCCAGTCATTGGGCATCTCCATCTGAGATTGCTGTGTAGGCTTCCCTTGGAGCCACCGAATCACAGAATCACAGAGTGGGTTGGGTTGGAGAGGATTTTAGAGATCATCCCATTCCAATCCCCTGCCATGGGCAGGGACACCAGTCAAGGGACACAAACATGGACTCCAAGTTTTGGCGTTTTGATCTCTCTTAGATGTCCTTGCTCTGAAAGGAAAAGCTGTCTCCATTACTCAGCTCACCTGGAACTATAAATTTCTGGTTGTACTTTAACACTACGATGAATCTTGCTTTAGGATTTGTGACATCGGGTCACAAATATCCCTCCACGTGACACCAAGGTCAGTGTTGTGTCATCTCAGCTCATTGGTTCAAGCTGTTGAGAGGTCAGTCCTGTACCAGCAGGGTTTATGTTGTCTCGGGTGTTGTGCTTTGCTGCTGTCCAGCGTTGTGCTAGATCATGCACCTGTGATGGCTCCCCAGCAATACTCAAGGCAAGAAGCTTCTTAAAGCAGTGATCCCATCAGGAAGGGCAATACTAAACCTGATCTTGGATTTTTGGTTTTCTTTGAAGCAACTCTACAGTTCTAATGCTATAGTTTAACTTTTGCTATTTGTGTGGCACTTACTTTGCAAGTACCAAGTGCATCTGCCTTGAAAGAAAGAGAGATTTTGTGAGATTCCTGAATATAAATTTCCACACCCAGAGTTTTATTCTGTTCAGTGTCATTCATATAGCAATACCTTTTGCTTTCTTCAACTAACATCCACACCATTTTTCTTCTAAATCTTGATTTCCAAGAATTTTGCCCTCCCCTCTTCCCTGGAATTAGAGGTTTGTGGTTAATAGCTTCCTGGATACACAGCCTGCCTTACACACTTTGAAAATTAAAGACAACACCCCACTGAAATAAAATTCAAGTCTGATAAAAACACAAAGGAAAATACAGAACACTACCCAGGCACTACCCAGATGTGGGACACTGGACTAATTTCTCATCTTCACTGGACTTTGTGCTGTGGAAATGAGAGTGCTGGTGATCATGGGAAAAGTGCTACTGGCTTTTCTCGTCATAATAAGCTGGTCTTTTCAATATAGTCTGGTGGCTCATTCACTTTATAGCTACAGTTTTCTATTCAGTTTGATCAGCCACTTGGAATTCCCAAGTGTCAGCTGCACAGTTTAAAAACTGCTTTCCAAAGGATAATTATGCAGACCTATTTTTAGATTCCTAAGTACCTGCTTTTAGAAGCAGAATTGTGGATTTAGGCACCCATCTTAGAAGTGTAGCCCACAGCAATGCATTGCTAGCCGGACTCCAGACTTGGGGGCTGAGCTAGGAGGATGACACTGTGTATTTGTCCCATGTCAGTGTCTCTCCATGGCTTGCCTATTGCCAAAGACTTTATACACCTCCATAAAAAAATGTCTCCACAAGAACTGGGATGAGGCAATACCAGCCCTCAAACTGATGGTTGTAGTTTGGTGAGAAATCTACACCACTGCCTTCAATTTTCCATCTTGCTTTGGGCTGTGGTCACCCAAGCATTTGTCCATGTTTACTGGACAAGCCATACTGATTAGAAGTATTTTGGATTTACCAGACCCGCCTGCATTAGCTGCAAATTCCACCTACAAGGAACAGAGAGAAGCCTGTTGTAGGAAACCCACATATGGCACTTGATTAGAGCTTTGGAGCATTTTAAAACTCCTAGAAAAAAGACAAGATTCCAATTTCAGAGTATCCCTGACGCAGTTCATAACCTTAGTTGTCCTCTAGGATTTTCTCCAGACTGCAATGACCATTTTCATTGGGCCACTCTGCAGAGTGAGTTCTCACTGAGATTTTTCTCAGCTGCAGAAATCTACAGGTCATCCTCCCAGGGTCATGTCATATCTTAAAGGTTATCTTGCACAGTTAAGCTTTAGGTCTGCTGGACACAAGTGAGGCTCTCTGAAGCTACCTACACTTTTTCTGTACCCTACTTCATTCACTGGGGCATTTTTTCTCCCCCTTTATCCAGGCGCCTACAATTGCCATTTCCAATTTGTGGTAACTCAGTGAGATTTCTAGAGGAAATCCTTAATTTCAGTAGTCATGGGAACATCCTTACCTATAATGCTCCTTTTAGGGGCATCCCCATTGTTTGACTGGTCCCATAAAGAACCAGTAGCTGCCTAGGCAATGTTTGGTTCAACAGACATTTAAAATCAGCTAGCACTGCTGCCTAAAGAAACAGCCCCACTCTTGCTCTCTGTCTGCTGGCCATTCTTTTTCTCTGGTCTGGATTAGCAGGGAGAAAAACACATTAAACACATTAAACACATTAAAGAAAAATAGTATTTTTTTTTCGGTTCCCCAGGACATTCCACCTGGCTGTAGAAAGACCCATGCTAGCAGAAGGGAGGAGTGGTACAGGCGATCAGTTTTTGTCAACCTCAAGGATTTGTAGAACTGCAACTTAAAGAAAAATATTTATATAAATTACTGTAAAAGATTGGGAAATTTTTACTGTAAAATATTGTAAAATTACTTTGCATCTCATGGCTGTCCTGTCTTTCTGTATGCAGTACTTTTTGTTGGGACACTTCCTTTGCTTTTCTGGACCATAAAGATATTTGTAGGTGTTGATCCCATTGTTCTTAGCTGCAAGATTGGAGGCTGCACAGATTTATGCTGTGAATAAGAGGAGTCTATTTTGTGTTCAATAATTTCTAGTGCAGATTTGAGGGGTTCCATACAAGAGTCTTGCAGCTGATGAATCACATAGGGACAAGTAAGATTTTCCTTTCCTTCCAGACTGGAAGTCTCTTTTTGTCTCTGTAAACGTGTCTTGATATTTCAGCCAAATAGCTCTTATTATTAATAAAGACCCATCAGAGATTCTAATCTAAACCCCAAACACATATACTCATTAAGAAGAAATTCTTCCCTGTGAGGGTTGTGAGGCCCTGGCACAGGTTGCCCAGAGAAGCTGTGGCTGCCCCTGGATCCCTGGAAGTGCCCAAGGCCAGGTTGGATGGGGCTCTGAGCAAGCTGGGATAGCAGAAGGTGTGCCTGCCCATGGCAGGAGGGTGGGACTGGATGATCTTTAAGGTTCTTTCCAACCCAAATCATTCAGTGATTCTGTGATTAGACCTCCACAGTGATGTTGTCTGACAGAACCATCTTTTCCTTGGGGGACATTTAACTCAATTCAGAAAAGGTGTGAAAGTCTTGTCCTCCAAACTGCAGCTGACACTCAGGTGACACCTATAATTGGATGATTTTTATTTTGTTTAATTATTTTGCATCGTCTATTTGTTGGAAATTATAATGGTGACTTTATAATCATATTATTCTCACACTGCCTGGTTATTTCAAATTTGATGTTGCTTTGCAGTGTTTTTCCTATGGCATCCCCTAATTTGGACCCTGCAGAACCAGATGTTTCCTTTTATGTTGCTACCGATCACAGGAAAGAAAAAAAACAGAACTAATGTGCAAAAATTTTGGCAAGTGACAGCTTGAGTGCAGAATTTTGTAATGCTGAGCCTGTGAGCCTCATACTAAACTAATTCCAAAACAGGATGTTGCAGTGCATGTCTAATATCCCTTTTCTACCACACCCCAGAGCAACTTCTGTTGCTATCTGAGCTATGAATTGCATTAAAAAGCAGCAATCAAATCTCACAAAGAAAGATTATATCTACTTCAACAGGCAGCAGGCACAGGTTTCATCCATTTTGCTGGGAGAGATGAACACAAAGGTGTTCCACTTTGAGACACTGTGCAGTGAGAGCCCCCCCTTGCCTCCCAATGCCCTGACAGTTGTGTTACTACAGCGACAGAAACAATCATCCTGTTTGTTAGTCATATCCAAAACTCAGGCTTGCAGAGCAGAGTTATCCTTTCCCATTGCTGCCCCCATCATCTAAATAGAGCCAGGATAAAAATCAGATCTTAATCTGGTCAGTCATATGGCAATCCATGCCATCCTTGATTATCAGCTCTTGTTCCCCAGCAGTGAATATGCCGTAGTTCATTCCTCAACAATCTCAATTTCAGGATATGGTTATTAGCAAAGTTTTGAGGGGTTTATTAACATTGTCTCTTGGTCTATGGGATGTCACAATTTGTGTAGCTTGGGGAAAAGCACTTAAAAAAACCTCCACAGTTTGCACTTTTTTTAACAACAGGCTGCTATTTATTATTGGCAAGAACAGAGCACGGGCTTTAGAATTTAAGCAAAAAAGACCTCTGGCAATGAGGAAATGAGCCTAGACATTTTTCATGAATGGGGTAGAGCTGCTTAACTCTGACTGGCTTGTTTTCTTTTCTTCCTATTCACATCACTCAAGTCCCACCTTCCTGCCTTAAAAGGCATCTCGTTCCCTGGCAGCAAGACAAGTATCTGTTTGATGTCAGCACCCTTTTATTTGCTTAAAAGCATCTTTTTTTCAAGGCAGTAAATTGAAAATGACTACCGCGTCGAGAACTAGCCAATTTCCAGCACTCTCTGCAGAACTGCTCTGCTTTCACATTTGAGAGTTATCATTAATTTTCTAATGAATAATGAGATCAGAGAGCTTGCATGCTGTATTATGTGTAGGAAAATGCTTATGTAAATCAGTATGGCTGTGGTAGCTTCCCAGGGGAACTTTAAAGCTTATCATATCATTAAATCTGATAACAATTCATTTTTTTAAAAAGTAATGCAAGAAGAAAAAAAAAAAGGTCTATTCACTACTTGTTTGTAATAATATGTTTATAATATGAAAGAGAAAGGAAGGCTGCAAGATCATATATGAGAAAATGCAACCAGAAATTCCTTAGGCTTCACAAGCTGCACCCTGTGTGGAGGAAAAAAGCACTCGCTGTATTTACATAGCTGAACCTTGTGAAATATGTTGATTGTAATGAGAACATTGTCATAGCTCAGTATGGATTTCACTCTTCCAGGCTCCCTGCAACAGATTCCGAAGCTTTTCTAGCCCTACACTTCCAGGGGCCTTACGGGCACCTTCCTCATGTTCCCCTTCTTCTTCCTTCCCATGTGAATAATAAGCTCAATGAAATTTTAACCTGTTTTTGGCATCTTAGTGACAGGGGTGCTTATGAGTCGTCCTGGGGCTAAAGACATCAGGATCCCATTTTTCCAGCAGGACAGACAGCTGCTCCATGGATTCTAGTCATCATGTTTACCACCTAGAAAACTTTTAATTAGTCTTCCTGTTTCCTTCCTCCCCTGCTTTGTGCTGAATATAAACAGCATTTGATTTGCCAGGACTGTACAAGCTGCAGTGTGTATTGTGCAAGCATCACCAGTGTCCCCACAAAGTCAGAAGTCTCAGTATCCCTTTTCTTTCCGTGGGCTGAACTCAGACAGAAATATGCCTATTCTCATGCCCAGGTGTAGACTGAGTTTAGATGGGATATTAGGAAGAAATTCTTCTCTGTGAGGGTGCTGAGGCCCTGGCACAGGCTGCCCAGAGAAGCTGTGGCTGCCCCATCCCTGGAAGTGTCCAAGGCCAGGCTGGATGAGGCTTGGAGCAACCTGGGATAGTGGCAGGTGTCCCTGCCCATGGCAGGGGGTTGGAACTGAATGAGCTTTTCAGGTCCCTTCCAACCCCAGTCATTCTGTGATTCTATGATGAGTGAATTTCCTGCATCTCCTCCCATCTCCTATTCCTAAGGCCATGGTTGAGCCTGAGGAGGTGAGATATGTCCTTACCACTGTGTCCATGTGGGGTAATCAGGCACGGCTCATTGAATTAATGACTAATAATATTTTGCATTTTGGAGCTCTTTCTCCCCTGAGTCTTAAAGTATTTTGGAAAAAAACAAATTCCTGCTTCCTACTAATGCAAAGATAGATTTAGGAGGAGTTCTGTGCTCCCCATCAACCCAGCCTGATGTGACACATCCTTTTGCTTCACAAGGTGAGGATTGTGACCTCCACCATCCGTCTGCGAGAACTGAGTACCACTAAGACTTGGGGGAGCACAGGTGTGCTGCTAGAAAGCCAGTTCCTCTTTTTAACCCAGAATGTCCCCTCTGCCATGTTAAATATTAGCTACACGTCTTTCCACATTTGTCAGAAAGGAGGAAAAGAATGCATCTATTCCTCAGGGATGATGAACTGAAATTGGCCCCGATTCAGGGGAAAGAAGTCTATTCAGCACAGCACTTAAACTGAGACATAAGTGCTAGCCTGAATAGGGACAGAGTTAAGCCTCTGTTTAAATGCTCTCCTGAGCAGGGGTCATTAGCACCAGCTCTCTCCCTGCACAAAGCATTATTCCTCGTGGAAGCAGCCAGCATTCAGATGGGCATCCAAACTTTGGGGGGCTTGCTTTATTTCAACCATTTTCTGCTGCTCCTCACAGGCCAGTTGGCTGCTGCACACTGGGGGATCCACAGGGAAGGCTCCCAGCAATCTGCCAGGAGAGCCATTCAAGCCTCAAGTGCTGGTTTGGAGGGCAGTGGCTTCAGCTGGGGATTCCATGTGAGACAGGTGGGAACTCCCTTTGAACTCCAGAAGTAATGAACACCTTTTTATGTTGGATACCTGCTCAAATTATTATCAAGTGACAATTTTGAGAAAAATTGTGGAGGTACACAAACATTCTGGCACATTTAAAAATAAATCTGATTTTCTTCTGTGATCAGCATAAATATTTGAATATTGCTGTCAAACTGCGAAAAAAATTGATTTATCCATAAAAACAGTTCTACCAAATATATGGATTAATTAAAAAATCTTTTCAAACACTTTTCCCCTCCCCAGTAGAAAATTTCTGATGCATTCTTCACACATGGAACCTTCTTGAGTTCAGCTATTTGAACACCACCTGGATCCTTGGGGGTGAATTATGGCTGTAACTCACAGGTAGATTTTTTTGATTTCCCAATGTTCTCGGGAGGAGTTGTTATGAGTTTGAAAGTATTTTGGTTGTTGTTTTGTGCAGTCACAGGTTTTGTGCAGTCACAGGCAAAATATCCATAAGAACTGCTGGAGTCAGCTGCCTCTCTGTCACACAAGGTGGCAGAAGGTTTGTAGTTCTGTGACAGAAGGGCAGGAAGAACAGGCCTGCAAATGAAACATTTCTGAATTAAATTTAGATGTGTGTTCTTTGTGCTAAAGCGTTTGAATTGGACAAAAAAAATACAGAATATATGAAGAAAATAAAGTGAAACTTTTTCTTGATATTTGGATTTTAGCTAGGTGTCAACTGCTATGGAATATAATACTCCATCACTAGGAATTACGGTCATCTTAATGGCCATTAAGGGGATTTACCTTGTGGTCAGGGATGGTCACTTGTCAGGATAATGTTTTATTGATGGATTTGACAAAGGTATTCAAAGTAGTGACTGAAGTGTAACCAGTTTGCCTTTACATTGCAAATTAATGTTTTCCAAGGACCTTGGAATAACAGTTATTTTTACAGCAGTGAAAATAGAAGGAAAATTAAGCTCTGCATTGCAAAGAGCTGTAATATGGTATGACAGGACAACAGCTCTTGAAAATCTTCCCTCAGCCTCAGATTTCTGAATTTGACATTAAAGGTTACCTGAAGGTATCTGGTTCTGCTCTTAAGCTCACGTGAAGCAGCCCCTTGATCTGTAAAGAGTCCCACTACATATCTCCCTGGGGAGAAAGGTGTTCCTCTTTGTTGGAAGTATATTCCTGGCTTCTGTGGTGATTCATCAGTGCCAGGAAACTGCATTGTCTACGAACTTACAAAACTATTCAATTATGCAATGTATAAAGCTCTGTCATTGGATTGTGTGACTTTGTTTTCATGGCTGAAATGGGCCAATGCTGTAGAGCTATGATGGTGTTCTTTCTGACACACTCTTCTTTTTTCAAGGAATGTCTACTAAATCACGATGCATTCCCAAGAAATAGTCATGAGTTTCACCCAAGCATGTGAATTAACTAAAAATGTTGTATCCTTGACATTCCACTTCGATGGTGTTATGAACCAGCTGATGTGTATATGAAGGGTAGCTCTAATTGCTGGGAGATGATCAGAAAGGACTGGCATTTAACTAATGACAACAGTTTCAGTCGACTTCCTCTGAGTCAATCTAACAGTGACATTATTCATTTGTAAAGCTGGACAGCCACACTCAGGGACAAGGCTGAGAAATCCTTGTGAGATCCCACCTGCAGAGCTGCATCCAGCCTTGGGTCCCAGCACAGGAAGGACAGGGAGATGCTGGACCCAATCCAGAGGAGGGACACCAAGGGGATCAGAGAAGATGGAGCAGCTCTGCTGGGAGGAAAGGCTGAGAGAATTGGGATTGTTCAGCCTGGAGAAGAGAAGGCTTTGGGGTGACCTCATTGTGAGACTCCAGTGCCTGAAGGGAGCCCACAGGAAAGATGCAGAGAGACTCTTGACAAGGGCCTGGAGTGACAGGACAAGGGGCAATGGCTTCACACTGACAGAAAGGAGGTTTAGATTGGATATTAGGAAGAAATTGTTCCCTGTGAGGGTGCTGAGGCCCTGGCACAGGCTGCCCAGAGAAGCTGTGGCTGCCCCATCCTTGGCAGTGTCCAAGGCCAGGCTGGATGGGGCTCTGAGCAAGCTGGGACAGTGAAGGTGTGCCTGCCCATGGCAGTGGGGTTGGAAATGGATTAGCTTCCAACCCAAACCATTATTTGATTTTGTGATTCTGTGATCTGTGAATGTGTGCATGGAGTAAGAAGGACTAATTTGGGCTCTGTGATTTGGATCTGAGTTGCTCTTTGGGCAGATTTATAGGAAAGATGTGAAACTGCTTCTCCTATGTCCAGTGGGAATATTCCAGCAGCTCAGAGCTGAATCTCTGCCACCGTCTTCCTGCTCCAAATTACTCCTGCTGACCAATTCCCAACTATCTCCAGGCAGAAGGGGCCCCAGTCAGTGGAACTGCAGGGGAGCAGGAGCAGTGGAACGGAGGAAGCAGCTGGCTGTGCATGAGAACGGGAGAGCTGTGAGCTGGAGAATTGGGATCAGAAGACCCTGAAAGGGAGAGGGGCCCTCCCTGCAGCTGGCAGGGGACCAGCCATAGCTGTAGCACAAGAACACAGGGCACTGGCCTGCAGGCAAGACACTGGGATGGAAGCATCCCAACAGGATGCCTCTTTTACAGCTCTTGTATGGGCTGCCCACAGGGGCCAGGCTAGGAAGGGTTGTTTTGTTCCTTCTCTGAAACCATTGCAAAAGTTGTGCCCAGGGTAGTTGCAGAGCTTTGTTCTGGCTTCTCTAGCACAGTCACTCGTGGTTGATTCATTGAAAACTGGAAGTGTTGGTGCAAACCCAGTGAGGGCTGCAGTCTCTAAAGTGCTGCCGAGTCTCTTGGTGCACCTCAGTTTCAGGTATCTCCCCAAATTAGCACAGGGTGGCAAAGGGCTGCTGTGCCCCAGTTCAGGGGGTGGATATGAGAGAGTGACAGAGATTGCATGGACTCTGATTCCAGTTCCAAGGCTTTCCCAAACCCCGCACTGCTCAAATTTTGCCTTCATATTTCCTTTTTTTGCTCTTTTGCAGTAGCAGTCTTCACTCAGTCTGTTTTCAAGCATTTCTCTGCAGCTGAGGAACAGAATATTACTATCTTTGAATATGAGAGCAGAGATTCACACTGGTTTGCAGCAATCCAGGACCTCCAGATAAAAATTCAGTAAACACTACCATGATTTACAAGCATATGATGGGAAGCAACAGTATTTAGTGTTTGGATATAAATCAAGGACCTCTACATATAGGTATTATGTAGATTCCCTCCAGCAGGTATTCCTTTTCCTGCTCCTAAAGATTGATAGAAACTGAAGGTAGTTGACTTTTCAAGTGAAGAAAATTGTCATTGCTCATGCTGTCTCCTTCTGGGATTTTCCAGGCTCAGTGGACAGGATGTATCCCAGTGGTTTGCCCCTAACACCACATGTGGACCAACAGTCAAGCAGCTGTCTGGAGCTGGGAGCTAAGAGACACTGGGATGCTGGGATGGGGGCTAGGAATCAAAGTCTAATTTTCCCTGTGTGAAAACACGGGAATTATCTAATCCCAGCTCTGGCTGCCCCCACAGCAACTCCAGTGACACAAATAGATGTGGGGTATTGCATTACATCATCGGGACAAACCCTAATGGGTTTATTTATGGCCCAGGCAAAGCGAGACAGAGCGAGATTCTGATCTCTGCTTACCTGGTGTAAAGTGGGAGTAACTGCAGAGATAAACTGACATAACCAAGATTAGAGCCTGGCCTCTTTGTCTGTAGCTGGTTTTAGAAGCAGCTGGCTTTTAGAAATTACAGATGTCACATAAATCACCGGTAACAAAGTGGTTCTGGACTCCAGCCTCCAGCAGCTTCTGCCCATCTATCTCTGTAAAAGTGATGGTTCTCCATGCAGCTGGTTTGTGTCCAGAGGCTTTCAGCTGAGCAGAGTGGACAATCCTCCATCTCCCACAGCCTCAAGGAAGCAATGAGATTTGTGTAGCACAGGCAATCAGAAGGAGGCTGCTTGTGAGATGCCATCTGATCAGAGATGGGGCTCCAATAATGGAAGTCTGCTGAGCACAGGTCAGTCATATCTCATCTGCTTAGCTCTGGAGGGAGAAGGGTGTTGGACAATAAGTAGCCCTGATAGCAAAGTAGATCTTCCAGTGAGATATGGCCTGGTACTGACTGCTGCCACAGCTCTCTGAGTACAGCCAAGGCAGAGGAGGTAAATAGGTGTGAATAAATACATCTCTACCATCCTTAAGCACCTGAAGAGAAGGAATGTAGAGTGTTTGTTGTTCCCTTATATTAAATGTGGCTTTCATTTTAAAAGACCCTGATATTCTACATACAAAATAACATGAGGCTGCACTGATTTTGAGTGTGCTCATCCCAGAATGATGATTGTGGGCCTCTATCCACTGTTTTTTGGTTCCAGGGCTGTGGGGCAGTGTATTTTACTAAACAGTTACTTACCTGTCTGGAAAGAGTAGGATATGAGGGTATTTATACTCAGGTTACATTGAGCAGAAGGCCATTTTTATGCCTTGAAGCTGCTGTTAAGATCAGCTCATCCAAGGTAAATACAGGCTTCATTTTTAGTAGTATGTTGGATGAATAGCTTAACTAATAAGAGTTTTTTTTATGTTAGAATTGCTAAAAGATGATGTCTACCTTAGGCCAGATAATTTTCAAACTATAAGAATTGCTTTAGCACCATCAGCAGTAGTTTGCACTGGCTGAAGATCTCACACCTTCATTGACCTGAAATTGCAGAAACTTCCAGGTTGCTGTTACTGAACTGCAGCTTTTGCCTCCTTTGATATATTTGTCACATGTAAATTTTGTTGTCTTCTCCAGAGTCTCACATAGGACTATTACCAGTGCAAACAATGTATTTAATGTGTCTCATGAATGTTACAATTCCTGGTATCTGTTGTAATGGTTATCCTTGAGAAGACCACATCTGGTTTATCCAAAGGAAAGTGGAGATCATTTGGTTATGTTTATTGCTACCAAAGTGGGCAAAAAGTCCTGTCAGCCAAAAACCCCCACCCTAAAACATGCTATGGGCAGCTGAGCAGACACAATCTCATTAAGACAAGTTAAGTCCACTACTTCAGTATTTATTGGTGTTCCTGTTTGTAAATGGCCTCAATTTGAGCCAGGGGAGGCCCAGGCTGGACATCAGGAGGAATTTCTTAATGGAAAGGGTGGTCAGGAATCAGAACAGGCTTCCCAGGGAGGTGATGGAGTCACAATCCTTTGTTCAAAAAACAGCTGGATATGGCACTCGATGCCATAGTTTAGTTGACAAGGTGGTGATGACTCAAAGACTGGACTCGATCTTGGATGTCTTTTCCAACCTAAATGATTCTGTGATTCTGTGTCGTTCCATGAAGGTGTCAGCATTTGCAGAAATAAAGGCCTGAGTTCTGATTGTGTGAGGTCGTCAGCAGCCTGTGTTTTGTAGGTTGCAGAGAGGTTCTCTGTCAGGATGGACTAAAGACAGACTTGCAAAGAAACCTGCTCCACCTTCCTGATTTGCAACTACATTTCACTGCACTTGTCTGTTGTTTTTGGAAGTGTCTTTTTCAAATATTGGGATATCCTGGGATCACTCTATTCATTAACCAGCTAACCTAACTGAGCAGGAGGGGGCTGGCTGCTCTGCCTAAAGCACAGTTGGGGTTTTTTGTCATGTAGGAGTACCTGGCAGCTTTGCAAAGGACAACAAATGATTCCTTCCTAATGTGAGAGCAGCAGGAGCCAGGCGTGCTGGTGGAAGGCAGGGCTGCTGCATCAGAGGGGAGAAGTTGCTGACACCCAGAGAAATGAGAGAGGGTGTGATAGGAAAGAAAAATATTTTGAAAAATTTTGTTTGCAAGTAGGGGCTGAATAGCTCTGAGAAAACCAGGGCATTAAACATTTTTCCTCTATTCTAAGAAAATAATTTCCAAAGGGTGGAGCTAAAAAATACCTTGGTGTTATAGTTAGTATTTCAGTAAAATATTGTTGTTAAGACAGAGGTCTCTGCACATGAAATCTCTCCTGACTCCCTATCCCTCATGGAAATTCTCTCACTTCTCCACTAAAGGGATCAAAATTTGGCCTACAGTAGATGCCAGCCATAGCCTGAGCTTTTAAATGTTTCCAATTTCATGTGAGAGAGTTGCAATTTTTCTTAGAGGGGGAGTGACCACGAAATTCCCTGTGGAGAGCAGGAAGAGCATGTGAAGGCGCCCTTCAAAGGCTTGTTTTGTGAAGAGTACAATGTCTGTCTGACATCACAGTTGCTATCCTGGCTTTTCTGGCTGGTGCTGTTTTCCCCCTTTCTGAGAGACTGGGCACGGTGGGCAGGATGCTCCAAGATGATGGGCAGAAACCTGCCAGCAGGAAGGCACTAAGAGGGTCACTGTCTGGGAAAAGGGGCTCCTGTTTTGGAGAGGGATGTACGAGGCGCATGCTATGGCTCCCAAAGAAGGCTTCAGCCTCCGCCTCTGTGCTGAGCTTTCGCTTCTGCAGTCTCAGCTCTCCCCAAATCCCTCACTGCAAACAGCCTGGTGGGATGGGAAGCTCTGTAGGGCAGGAGATGTGTCCCATTACACATCTGGCACCAGGAAACCCTTAATTTCTAGGCATTATTGTAAGGCAGGTAGTAACTAAGGGTTGATTATGTTTGAGAGCGGCAGCTTGGCAGACTGCAGAATAAAGTACAGATAAAGTGACCTTGTGATTTTGAAAGCGAGACCCATTATTTGTTTTGAAACACATTGCCTCAGTGACCCTGCAAGTTCTGCAGACATGTCCTGTCTGGAAATGCCGTAACAGGTTGTTCACTATATTTTCAACTGAGTTAAGGTTTTGTTGAAATAAGGAATATCAATCAAAGGCCAGAAGGCCACATTCCTTTGGTGTTGTTGATTTCACCAGTATCTTTTGTCTGAAAGCCTGTGCTGACAGGGCATCAGGGGAGAACTCCTGGGGTGAGCGGGGATGAGTGAGGGCAGCCACATGGATCTGCATCCCTGTCAAACTTGTGTTACCAGAGGTCAAGTTCTCAAGCTCCAGAGAGGACCCTCCAGCACGCAGGGATTAGTCAAGGGGAGAGCCAGACACCCTTCACAGCACAGAATCAACATTATCCAGAGCGTGACAGGGACAAGTGGAATATAATACATGGGGGTGTGCAAGGGAGGTGCTGTTCACATCTCCAGAAAATGGGTGGGACACAACTCTCTCCCTGCCCTGGATCTTCACCTTTTGTCACAGGAAATGTTCAAAATGAGATTTGTGTGTAGGGACAGTCAGACCATGGTGCTGAGGTCAAGTGTATGTGTTGGTCTTGGTTCATTGCAGCTTTTTTTCAGGCTATGATTCGAGTTCATATGAAACACAGCTCACCTACGTGTAGTGAGACAGAGCTGGGTGATTGTTCTTTCCTCTTGGTGGCAAATGGGAATTTTGATGAGAAAAATGCTGGCTTTATTGTCTAGAAACTGTTCACAAATTTGGTACTCATTGACAAGCTGTTTGGATAAAAAATGTATTAAGGTACACAGACAAAACCAAAGGAAAAAATTATGTGTCCCTTTTCATCTCTTAGCATCAAGGATGTGGGAGAGAAAAGTTCAAGCCTCTCTTTTTCCTGAGGTGACATGATCTTAACTTTCCATCATGTTTGGGCTATTTTGGTTGGTGATGTTCATGGCTGCTCCTAAGGGAGCCATCCAGTTCTTCATGGAATACCCAAATATTTACCAAGCTGTGGAGCAGGGGTGGGAAGGGAGGGTTGGGAATGAGGAAAAGTGATGGCCAGTCTGTCCACAAGATATTTATCAAAGAGAGGGAGCATCTGAGTCACAGGATCTGATCTCTTGCATATTTGTTCAGGCAAAGAAGACTCAGGTCAGCCAAGGGACTGAGAGCAGCTTTGATTCCTCCTCTCCTGGTGAAAGCACTGAGGTGGTGAAGTCACTTCCCTGAGAGGAGACTCCTAAGGCAAAAGGAGTGGTCTGAATGAGCCCCACCACTCAGAAGTGGGAAAGAGGGGACACAACTACTTTGTGTCCCTGATCAGTGGTTTTAACTAGTAATTTTATCTATTTTTGTCGTCGGTTGTTTTTGAGGGGGGGGGTTGTTTTTTGTTAGGTTTGGTTTGGTTTGGTTTGGTCTGAACTGGAAATGAGAACATCCTGTGTCAAGCCTGGAACCCTTTATTCAATGTAAGTTGAAATGTTTAGTTTTGAAGTGAGAAAAAGCAACTACCAAATCATTCCCTGTACTAAAATTGATCCCATTTCTTGATTTGCTTGGGGTTAGTGGCAGAAACTTAAAGTCACCATTTGTCAAGAGGGTCACCTGGCTTCCCCAGTCTGCAAATACCTGTGGAGATGCTTCAGCTGAAAGTTGGGAGGGAAGTGGGTGGCTGAGAAGAAGAGGCACTGCCAGGAAAAGATAGGATTTCATGGCTTCCTGGGAGGGGAGAAGGACAGCTCTGCCTACTCTTGCCTTTGAGTCTGTCTTTCTGCAAGGGGCTCCATCCAGGACCTTAGAAACCATTAACCATTCCCAAGGTTTTGTCATAACTGGCATTTTCATAAAAGATTTTGGGTTTACAGTATTGGTAATTATAATTATTTTGTGCAAAATAAATCCTTAGTAGTGTTATCACTCCTGAGTGGTGGAGGTAGTGGCAGTCACCATCCCTGGAGGTATTAAAGGAATGACTGGATGTGGCACTCAGTGCTCTGGTCTGGATGGCAACGTGGGCATTGATCAAAGGTTGGACTTGCTGATCTTGGAGGTCTTCTCCAACCTAATTTCCACACTTTTAGTTTTAAAATATTAACTGAGGGAGGGAGAATTTTAAGTAGTTCTTCCTCATGTCCAGGTGGAACTCCGTGCACATCAGTTCCTGCTTGTTCCTCTTGTCCTAGTGGTTGGCACCACCAAGAAGAGCCTGGATTTGAGGAGCTGACAAAAGGATTTTTGCTTTTCCTTACTGAAATTCATCTGCACCCATGCAGGATGTATTGGCTGAGGCTAGAAGCAGCGGTCCCAGCAGATCCCTGGAGGTGAGTTCCACAGGGCTAGAGGGACCCAGCCCAAACGTCAGACTGGGAGGGAAGAGCACAGACACATGGCAGTCACTGCTGCTTGATGATTTATGGCTGTCTTCTGCTCAGTGGTGACTGTGTGCATGCTCAGCCCATGGCAAAAGTGAGGAAAACCAGGTTATGTGAAACCTCAGAAGAAAGTGGCAGAAGTTAAGCACTTTTCAGCTCATGCTGGCTGGGCAGTAAGAGCACATGCACCTACCCAGCTACCTTGGTTCATCTGGGGTGCTTTAATCTGGTGTTGTTTGAGCTCTTCAATCCCAACCTTGAATTACACAAAGGAAGCAACAACCTGTAACAAGTGCTAGTAGTCCTATTGGGTCTGTGTGAACACCAAGGTTAGTATTTCCAAAGCATGCAGGTGACTTTTGAAACCAAATTCAATTTACAGTTAGACTGCATGGCTCCAAAGTGCCTTAATTATTTTGGGAAATTAGACTTTGGGCCAAGTTTAAAAAAATAAATAAATCTATGAGAATTACTAACAATGGGGTAAAAGTTCCTGAGTTACTTGGGTAGCTTTGAAAGCATTACTTGCTTATTTGCTTCTCTGAAGGAACTGAAAGAGTGACAAATCTGTTTTCCAGAGAAAAAGAGTTTCAATTGCAGTACACAGTTTAAGGTGCAGGTTATAGTGAAAGATGGGATAACATGGAGGTAGCTTTCATGAGGATAACCAATGACACACATGGTTGAGGGGTGGTCTCCAGGTCTGCCCTCCCTCCTTCAATGGAGTGCTCTTAGGAAGTCAGGCATCGCCTGAGATGGGGAGAAACCCTCTCCCGGAGGCACTGAAACCCTTGAGCCGGGATCCTGCTGGCCCTTTGCCCCTGCAGGTACTTTGTGCCACGTGGGTGGGGCTGCAAGGTTTAAAAGCGCTCAGCTCCTCAGAGATGGAAACAGCACAGGTAGGGCACGATAATCAAGAAGATAATCTGGAAGGCTATTTACGAGCACCATAATGGAAACAGGTTTCCATGACCTCTTCCTCCTTTATTGCTGTGCCTTTGGCTTGACCCGGCTCAGGGCTCCCACCGCTGCATCGATGGGAACATCGTGCTCAGCCTGGCAGGGAGCCCGGGGCTTCCAGAGGAGGGGGAAGGTTTTGGCTACTGCTTGTAGTGGCAAATCAGCTGCAGAAGAGGGAGCCCATGTCTTCTCCAGCCTGGCACCTCCAGTTTCTTCCTTTTTCTCCAGTCATTTTCACACCTGCTGAGGAAATTGAGGAGGGGCAAAAAATGGACTGGGTTAAGGAACATGAGTATGGACATCCCTGCCTAGCCCAGACACCTCCCAGAGCCTCCCCACAGGGCCACGTCCCTTGCCCCCAAAGGCCAGAGGCTGCAAGAGGAGGAAGAGTCCCTCTGGGCAACCACAAGAGGTACCAGCTGAAAGTCTTGTGACTGCCAACCACACAGGTGCTTGTACTCCAGGCATGCTCCTCGCAGGGTGTCAGAATGACAGGAATGTTTCCTCTGCGGCACACAGACGTGAGCTGGCTTGCATGGGACATGGTTCAGCAGGAGGCACCTCAAACAGCTGTAACACCAAAACAAGCAACACTCAGGCAGAACCACTCTGATTATGCCCTTCACCGACACACTTCATAACCATCACCCCTTCTACTTCCCACTCCAGTTCATCCTGACCAAAACAAGGCAAGCAAAGGAGATACCGTTAATGAGGTGCAGGGGGATGGACGCTATCACACTTTGCACATCTGTGACGAGCGGGTTTAGCAGAGCTCCCAAAGAAAACACAAGGGGTTGCATTAGCCAGCTTCAGAAAATGCCTGACCTTACAAAACAAAAAGCATTATTCCCTGTGAATACTATGGTATGTATTGCCCCTCCACCCAGTGCCAGGAAGGGATCTGTGGCAGGGATATACTTCAAGGAGACTGTGGTTTATATTACAGCTGCTAAGATAACCGGGAGCTTTCAAAAGGAATCCCAGCTAGCACAGCTTGTTTTACAATACCAGACTCCAAGCGGGGGGAGTGGAAAGTAAGTTTGTTTTCCACGCTGCCCCTTTATCTTGATGTCAAATATATCCCCTGGGAAAGGAAAACATTTAAGCAGCAGATCCCATGGACACACACACACACACACATATGCGTGTGCCTGTCCCCCCACTGAGCCACAGCCATGTCCGGAGCGTGGCACTGTTCAGTGGGTGGGTGCTGCTGGACAGCTGGAGGTTTGGCAGGGAAAACCCAGGAAAAAGGTGCTTCAGGTGTGATAATCAACAGTCACAGGTGCTGGTGCCAGCCTGTGATCTGGGCTGGTCAAACCTACAAGCCACCTGCTGCAGGTGGAGTTGTGATCTCTTTGAGAGCACCTCCATGTGAGGGGATAATTGCAGCTGAAGAGGAACTATTTATTTGTGTGGACAAAAGCATAAAAAAATCCAGTCATAAAGCTCCCTAGATAGCTCACGTCTGAAATAAGATGCACATTTTTAACAAGGAGGAGCAGGAACTGTTGGCACGGCTTCTCAGGGGAGCATTGAGAAGGGTCTTCATTGCCTCTTTGGAGTACTGTAAATGTTTTGATCTAACTCAATCAGAACTCTAGCCTTAATACTGACATTATTGCCTGGATTCTGAAGTCTGAGATGATCATAATGGAACTTCCTGGTCTGAAAATCTGTTACAAGGCGCTGCTGTGTGTAAGAAGCACACATGGATGCAAGCCCTTCCACTACTACTACTACTATTATTATTATTATTATTATTATCATCATCATCATCATTATTCCTGGAGAGGGACTCTTCATCAGGAACTGTAATGACAGGACAAGGGGGAATGGCTTCAAGCAGAAAGAGCGTAGGTTAAGATAAGATACTAGAAAGAAATTCTTCCCTGTGAGGGTGGGAAGACACTGGAACAGGTTTTCCAGAGAAGCTGTGGCTGTCCCATCCCTGGCAGTGTCCAAGGCCAGGCTGGATGGGGCTCTGAGCAAGCTGGGATAGTGGAAGGTGTCGCTGCCCATGGCAGGGGGATGGAATGAGATGGTCTTTAAGGTCCCTTCCAACCCAAACCATTTCATGATTCTGTGATTATTCCCCAGCCTGACTCATGAGGATCTGTGTCTCCAGAGCTCTGGATCACAGCTCTGCTGGTGGCCATGGTGTTTAAATGACCAGAAATATGATACAAATGCAAAGGGAATGTAATGCTTTGGGCTACATTGGTAAAAAGACAACCCTAGGATAAGAATAAATGTTGTAGTTGCAATGTGGGAGCCAAATTTGCTTGCTGGCAGGTGAGGAAGGACTGAACCAGTGTTCCTAAAGAATATGTGTATGCTTGGGGACACACCTTCTCACCCACAAAAATAAATGAATAAACTGGGATCCTTCTTAAGACAGGCTCAGAGAAGCAGCCAAGGGGTTTACATAAACATATACCCCTTTTCAGTGCTAGTTAGCTAAACAGTGACACCAAAATGAAATAGGGAGCTCACTAAACATACCCATGCTCTGGAGGAACAGCAAGTTCAAACCTATATTTGGGTTCCACAGAAGGTTGTTGCTTTGTTATGAGGTTGAAGCGCATTTCCAGTGTGAAAATTCTTCACCTGTGGTTTGTTCTATGCTGATGTGTGACTGCCACCAGTCCCTGTGGCTTGGGGCCACCGCTGCTCACACCACATCTTACTGCTGAGCCTCTGCAGCTGTCCTATTTTCTGAGTGCAAAGACTGAACCCCTAAGAAGTGTGGTTTCTCTCTTGCTTGGCACACGCTTTACACTGGTGATGCTCCTTGCCTTTCTAACAGCAGGAAGAAAATCTTCGCAACAGCCCAAGGAATGGGAAGGAATGTTCTTTTGAGAGTCCTAACTGCTCAAATTGCAGTAATTTCAATAGGTAGAGCCCTGGTGCCACTACAGGGAGCTGAAAGCTGAACCACCAAGCATGGTGTCTTTCAGCCCTTGCCTTTGTGTCCTCTGCACCCACGATGAAGTTTATGGTGTAGGTATTCTCCTCACAGGATGTTTCTTCTGGGAGACCTCCTAGTTTTCTGTTCCTTCACAAGAGCTTTCAGTGTGTGGGTCTGGGAGGTGTAGTTGTCAGGGATCTACCTGAGGATGTCATTCCCAGCAATAGGGCTAGAAGTCTTGTGGTCATGATACGAGGCCAGAAGATGCTACTGTGATCATCTGTATGGTGTGCTGTAATATAATCAGTCAAAATAAACTGTGGAAAGGGCTTGATTGAAGAAAGCATGTTTCCAAACAAAGTTATTTCATTTCCTATCTGTTTTCAATGGCACTGCCTCTTTTGACTATTTCCCTCTCTCCCCAGTAATTCATCCCTTCTTCTCCTAGGGTGGAGAGACTCACAGCTCATACTACAGCATCATCAGTTTTCCTCCTCTGCCCCCTTGGGCACTCCTGAAATGCAACAAAACCCAAATCAACCCATTAGACTCCTCCCACACTGAGCATTTTGCTATTTTTTGGAACACTTTCTAGAAATGGAGCTGGTACCTCAGAAGATATAAATCAGCATCAGGGTTTTTTTTCACAGCCAAAGAGATTAAAATTACAGCAAGGTAAATAAATCTCAACAGATTTCAATGGGTTTTCTGTCTAGTCAAAACCATTCAATTTCCAGCAAAATTGAAGATTTGATTGATTGATTGATTTTTATTATCTTGCTAGATAAGCACATGACAGATTAAAATCCAGAGACATCTCCTGCAACCTCTCATCCTCTGATTTTGAAATGTCCCTGGGCTACTTGGCATCTGAAGTGCAGGGTGTCACTATGCTCTGTTTGTCACCTGAGGTTTGGCATGACTGGCCAGCACCAGATGTTTCTTGCATGCTCACAAGTGCCAGGAGGTCTCTTTCCTGCCATTTACCAACAGTTTATATTCACAGGATACTCATTCCTTCTCAGAGAACTCTGGCTTATTGTCCTGATGATACATTTCGAAAGGACTTCACTGTTGCTCTTTTGAACTTCCTCCTCCTTGTCCTCATTTGTTAATGGATTTCATTCCTCCCCAGCAGTTATTCATCCCTGAGCGCCTGAATTAGCTGGAAGGGCTTTTTCTATAACTGGTGGTCATTGAGAATCTTTGTCAATGAGCATTAATAGACATGAGTGTATTGAGAAAGACATGAAAATCATCTCTGTGTGGATTATCACATTTTATCTCTCCAATTTGATATTTTTGAAAGCGGTTGGTCAAGCACATGATAACAAAGAACTTTGCACCATTGTACTTGTGAAGGAATTTTCATCCTTGCCCCAGCTATTTGATGGTTTTTGGTTATTTAAATGTTTGGTTTTTAAAATATTATAAGATTTTCAGTATTTTTAACACCTAATTGTTCATTCACATCTGCATCTCAGGATGTATCATCGGCTTTCAGAAAACCTCTTTTTCAACACACCTTAATTCTGACATTAGTACCTTTATTTTGGAAAACAGTTGCTAAGTGAGAACTATATTTAAAAAACCTCTGTAACAGGATTTAAACATTATATCCATGCATTAACATAGTCAGGCAGCTTAAAAATTATATTCTTATTATTTACTTTGGCGAAATATCTATCTGGAGTCACCAGTGTTGTGGTGATTTATCTACTCTCACTATTTGTACTGGATTTAAAAGGGAGTGCCTCATTCTTAAACTAATTGCCTGTCATTTATTCCAGGGAAAATACTTTTATAAGGATAAGGGGCTAAAGGCCAACTTTTCAAAGGCATGTAGGCACCTTAGGATGAAGACAAGCACTAGAAAAGCACTGAGGCAGCTGAGGCGTTCCTGAAAACTTTCTGTGAGTGTTTGGCTGTGCCTTTAGGTGCCCACATACCTTCAATCTGTTTCTAAGACTTTTTTCTCCGGCCAGAAGAGAGGTTTCCAGAGCAGCTGTGGCACAGAGGATCCCTGAAACAGAAATGGGGAGCACAGAAGCTGCTCCCCTTTCTCTTATCCCAGGATGTGGTTAAACTGAGCTGGGGGGGAAATGTGAGGGAGCCTCAGAAATGTCATTTGTAGGAAATACAACTTGAATCCTGGGCTTTAAATGATGTCACAGCACAGCCACTGTGCTAGGAATTACTCTCTGAGGGGCTGGATGTGTCACATCCATGTGGAATACACAGCACTGCAATGAGAGCTGCAGTGAACATCCAAGGCTTGCAAGCTAACCCTGCCCCACCTGGAGGTTCCATGATGGTGCCAGAGGGTTCCTCACTGCACCTGAGCTGTTTCTATCCTCACCAGTGGGATGTGACACTCGAGGTTCCCCATCAAGTGCAAAGCCATTGCTGGCAGTGAATTCAAATGCTCGCTGGAGGGAACAAGGGGAAAATGCTTTTGTATACACATCCTGTCTCACTTGTTCCCTGCCTTCCTGCTCAGCCACACAGCACTGCTCTGAGAAAGGTTCTTGTCCTGGTCACATTCGTCTTTGCTTTCTCTCTTGTTTCTGTGTGGATTCCCTTCTTTCCTTGAAAGGATTTCTTTCCTTGTTTCATCATATGTCCTCTTCTGGTCCTCCTTTCCTTCTTCTCCCTCAGTAATTGGCTTCAATCCGTGTGCTGCTGCTGTACAATGCCTTAACTTTCCTCACTTCATCCTAATTCCCACTTCTCATTTCTATGGTTCTCTTGTGCTCCTTCCCCTTTCCCCTCCCCAACTTTCCTCAGGTTCCTCCAGATTTTTAGCTCTTTTTTCTTTTCTTCCTACCCTCTGTCTCTCTTTAAAAATTTAATTGGCATGCTTTCTTCAAGCTGTCTTAGAAAGCCTTATTTTTTTTTTCTTCTCTCTTTTCAGCCTCTTTCCTGAATTGCAGTCACACCAGTTCTGCTTTCCTGACTGCAGAGTCACAGCAGCTGTGGTGCAGCAGAGCATCTGAAAAGAAAATGCTAATGGGGGTTTTTATAGTGTACAGTAAAAGGCTCTGATTAAAAAAAATAATAACGCTACACCTCAATGCTACCTCTAACCCAGGCTATTGCTTCTTGAGAGTCTCCTTCTAGAGCCTGCAGTAGCAAAGCAGAATCCATAACTTCATGTGCCATCTCCCTGCCTGTCATAACCACAGGCAAAGCCTGAGCAGTAATTTTCTTTAGAGGGAAGCAAAGAAGATGTATCTGTGTAATGGCATCTCCCTTGTGCCTGATAACAAGATCATAAAGAGTGTGCAAGGTAGTTTTATGGAGGTCCTGCCAATATGTCAAGTACTGATTGTACATAGAAGCATCTCATCAGACACTTTCAGATCAAACTGGTTCTGCAAATATTTCTCCATGAGAGTTCATTAAAATCCATACAGGAATTTCCTCCAGCCATACTAATGTCCCCCTCAGGTCAGCTTTCTGTGAGTATTCACAGTTTGTTTATCACCAACAACCAGTATATACGCATTTCAGCCTTGGACAGGTCAGTATTTCCACACATGAATATTGGAGTTCATGGTCATCCAGCTCAGGACAAAGAACATGTCATAGACTCAGCTACACCAAAGCAAATAATTTCCTCTAGCAAAGAGAGAAATATGTTTAAAATAATGCAATACTATGTAAATTACGAAAAAATCTCCTCAGTGCTGAATATTTTTGTAGAGTACCAAAAATATGATCATTTGCTGGCAGATATTCTGTAAGAGGTAAAATAAATTAAAGTAAATGATTCCTCTCAAATTACTTATCCATAGAGCTACTTAAAAAAAGATCTTGTTCACTCCAATGCACAACATTGATAGAACAAAAATGAGAGTATTAGATGGACTTTCTTCTGTTATTTCTTGTTCTTAATAGATTTACAGATGGTGAAACAAATTTTGGTATTTTTCTTTTCTTTTTCTTAATGTATCAGGCAAGTTTTCTGGTAAAATAAAAACATTCAGGAAAAAAAAAAAAGTACCATTCAGAAAATGTACCATTTAAAAAATACTTTATGTATTACAAAATAGTTCTGATTATACCCTCAAGGCTTAGCCCATAATTTCCTGGTTTTATCCCTGTTAAAGAGAAGGAGTCCTAGTGGGGTCTTCTAGGACACCACTGAGCTTCCGTCTGCTGCCAGCCCTATGTCTCTCATGCCCACAGGGATTTTCACCTGCTCTTCTCTCATGCTCGGAGTTCCCTGAGTTGAGGAGGATTTGGTGGGCTGTGACAAGCGGAAAACTGGAGCCAAGCCGCAGAAATAGAAAGTCAGAGTGACCGAACTGGCAGGACACGAACGATGGGAAGAGATCTGGGCTGGCCTGCTCCGTCCCATGGACTGAATGCAGGAACACCACCTTCCTTTGTGCAGTGCTCTGGGAGGCCAAGGTGGAAAAGGCTCTAATGGAATTCCTGCAGGGACAGTTTTCACTGGCTCAGTGGGAGCTGTTTGCACACAGACGCCACGGAGTAAGCTGCTAGGTGTTTATTAACTCAGCTTGCAAGAGGAGGGGAAGGGCAGAGGAAAACCGCTGAGGGGAAAATGCCGGTTAAAAAGACAGACCACCACCCCCTGCTGTCCACCGGAGCTGAGGGAGCTGAGGCTGAGCGAGGTCCTTGTAACCTGTCTGGTAAGTTTTAAAGGATGTTTTCCCTCCCTCTAACTGGCTGGTGCGGATGTGTGTTAGGAAACAGCAATTAAAATATTCAGCCAAGGGCTTAACCCTTGATTGTTTCTGTGTTTCGCCCCCCATTTAGTCACAGGCCCCGCGCCGGGGGCTTGGGGGGCACTGTGGGGGGCATTGTGGGGCCTGCTGGACACCTCGCCCGCCCCGAGGTGCGGCCTTCCTTCTGTGGGATTCGGTGGCACGCAAGGCAAGAGATCCTTTGGGATGAATAGAGCCCTTGGCCTGCCGTTTAGGCCATCCAGCCGCTCTGTGTTCTTTGTCAGGGCCAAACAAGCTCCATATCATTACGCTGGCATTCGCTTGCCCAGTCTCATTATTAGGTGCATTAGCTGTGGGAACTAAATCCATGACAAAAAAAAAAAAAAAAGGAAAAAAAAAAAAAAAAAAAAAAAAAAAAAAAAAAAAAAGAGGGGGTGGAATTGGCTCACACAAAAAAAGGCTTTCCCAGCTCAGGCTAACAACTTGTGCCTATTAACTAAAAACGATCATTAGAAAATTCCCTGCAGACTTAAAGCTTCAGCAGAAGCTCGTTTCACGTATGCACTTGCCTTGTTACATGAACACATAACCAGCCTTAAAGAAACATACCCTCCCACACTTGGATCAGGATTGGGAAAGGGGGTTCCAGGCAGGCACTGCACTGCCTTTAAAGTAAATCTTTCTCTCTGCTTCTTCCAGCAATACTGCTTTAAAAATTCTGTACCAATAGCAGATAATGACTCTATAGCCTTAAAAGGGGAAGGGTATTAGAGGATAACCGTGTCAGGTTGGGGTGGTCACTGAAAAAAGAAAACAAGTGGTTGCATGTGAAAGGAAAGATGTGTGATAATGTCTTTACAAACAATTGGATGGGTGAGGGTATGGGTATTAATATCTTTGAAATGCATCTTAATGCCTCCACCAACTTCAAGCCGCAGGTTTGTTACAGAACCCGGACAGTTTGACTCCTGAAACAGACAAATGGGGCCGCACACGCCTGAGTGTCTGAGCTTTGGGGTAAAATGCCGGGTTCAAAGGGGGATATGGGGTAGGCGGTTCGGGAAGGCTGTACCTTCCCAGTACCTCAGCCAATGGGGAAAGGAAGAGGGCAACACGCGGCCGGGAGTTTGGGATTAAAGGAGGCTGCTCGAGAGAGAAAACTCTACGAGCGTGTGCATCAGGGGACTCTCTCCTTTAATTTGAATAAAGTTGCAGGGTTCCTCTGTCTCCTTTATGGACGCTGGCTTTTCAGAGCGTGATTTTCTGTACACATGGAACTTCCTTTTTTAATATTATAATTTATATTCTATTTTATACAATATAAAATAATATATAAATTAATACAAATATACAATATATTTTATATTGTACATTTTATATTATTTTTTATATTTAGTGATCTTTTATACAGGTCAAACCATGGAAAAAAATCATTGGAGATCTTGTCTCCATGAATTGGATGAAGATAGTTCTCTCTAAACAGCAAACTGTCTTTGTGAACATGCATAGAATCTTGCCTGACAGCTTTTCCATAATTGCAACAAACCACGAGGCAACAGGTAGATCCATGGGGATCCCCAGGCTGCTCAGGAGCCATGGGGAGTTTTCCAACGGGTGGGAATGTACAGACATATCAACTCAGATGTCCTGGTTACTCTGGCTTTTGGCAGTGGGAAAGCTGGTCCCTGGAACATGTTGGTTGGTTGGTTGGTTTCTCTGGGATTTTTGTGGGTCTCACTTCCAGTGGTCCATGGCTCTCAAAAGCAAAAAATATTGCCCACAGAATCTGCTACTTGGTCAGCAGCTCAATTCACAACTTCTGATTAAAAGTTTTTCCTCCCAGAAGATGCTTTCTTTCTTAATATTTCCTAATGCTAAGAATTTTTTAGGCTGTATGATAGTCTTTCTAGGAAATGATGAAATTTCCAGTCTTTCAGTCATGTGAAGATAAGCAGGACACAACTCTGGAGAATACAGGGGACAATATTTTCCTCACAGCAAAAACAAATGCACAAGCCTTTCCCACCCTTAATGAGCACACAGTGGTTCTCTTCAGGCTACCAAGCATCAGAAACAGGTCCCTAAATTCAATTGATTTAAACCCGTGATAAATAACCATGGCTTAGCTATTCCCTCTCCTGAGTGCCCACCATTGACTGGTGTGATGGAGCAGGCAGCTACAGCTGGGATTTTAATGATGCTCCCCATGGGAAGGCAATCTGGGAGCCGACAGGGTGGGCAGGGTGGAGTCTCACCAACCAGGGTGCAGCGCTGCAGCACCTGAATGCAAAAGCGTCAACAGGACCTGAGTGCCAGTGATCAGGAGCAGCCAGCTGGTCAGTGATGGCCAGAAAAATTTGGAGAAATAAGGCAGGACCCCGGTGTGGATCAGTGAGGTGCATTGCCAGGCACAGGCATAGCTGCTTTGTAGTTCATGCAAACACCAAGGCTGAGGCCCTGAGCTTATGGGTGGCTCCCAAGGGAAGAGGAGACTCTCCCAATGAGGCTTTTCCCAGCTCTTTCCCAGCAGACAGATCCAAGGTCACACAGCTGCACCATAGCTGGGCTGGGGCACAGACACCTGAACCCCAGGGGTGTGCACTGGGGTGTAGCTAGAAACTGGATGGGTGCAGAGGTGACACTGTTCTGCTGCTCCCACAGCCCTTCACTGCAAATGGTGGAATGGACACAAGGAACCCATTCTGTCTCTCAGGCAACTTCAGCAATGCTTTGCTTGCCCCGTGTTTGTCCTCTCGGGCCAAGGCTTTACAGTGGAAGCAGCCACCCCTGTAGACACTCTGGGCTGAGCAAGCCCTTGGCTTCCTGCGCTGGCATCCTTTCCTGGTGCTCCATTTGCCCACCCAGGCTGTGAAGAATCTACCTCACAAAGATGCCCCATCCATATGGCAGCCTAAGGTCATGCTCGTGTGTGGCTGTGCAACCAAAACGCGGGGATGCCAAAAGCGACTCTGTGATCTGCTTCCCTTTGGCTCATCCCTACCCCCTGTGGAGACCAATCATGGCATGCACCTGGAATAGATGGAGATATAGGGAACTACTTGACCAACAGTCTTGCAAAAGTCTCATTGAAACACGTGTCAGCAGTTTTTGCTCTAATCCCACTTCTCTTCAGTGCTCCTGAATGATGGCCACGATGCCAGCAAGCACAGTCTTAGCAGAAGGTTTACCTCCTACCATTTCCCCCTGAGGGCACTTTTCTCTCAGATAAGAGTGTCTTTGGATCTGTCAGGCTGAAAGAACTCCGTAGTGCTCTGACTCCTCGTGGAACAGATGGCAGGGAACGAGCAGCCTCGGTGTCCATTCAACACATTAGAGGCTGGGATATTTAAGCAACTCCTCTGCTGCTTCCGTATGAGATATCAGATCACAAACTACACATTCTTGTCTCTCCCAGCAAAGCAGTAGAGCCAAACTCCTGCTCAGAGCAGTGTTCAGTTTTGAGAGGAAGGTAATAAGCAAGTTTTTGAGCATTTTGGGTTTCTCACTGTCCCTGGTCTCCAGCACAGGGGTATTTGGTAGGTTAAGGACCACACAGGTTAATTTCAATCAAACTGGTAAACAGAGATATCTGGCACTGACAAAACAAGATAACATCCAAAACTGACCGGAACTTAAGAGACCAAGTGACACGGACAGAACCCAAGCAGACCTGCTCACCTTCCTCCTCCTCCTCACACCAGCATCTCATGCTTCCTACAAAAGAAATTTAATATTTTGCAAAAAAAAGTAGCAGGACCTAGGACATGTGTGCCATAAGGCGTTTCTCAGATGCCAGAGCAAGTAACTTGCGGAGTTTTAAAAAAGGAAAAAAGTCTGCTATAATGAGCCTGCATTGCACTATTCTTTCATCCTGATTGTTGCAAGCATCTTTTGGGTCTGCTGACATTAAAAATTGTGATCTGTTAAAACATGTTGATTTCAGATGCTTACAACTTTTCAAAGCACTTTTTTTTTTTTTCTTTCTGAGGAGAGTATTTTCCCATCTTAGTCTGGGAAAAAGTGAATTTCTAGAAGTTTTGAATCCCAAACATGTAATTTTGCAAGAAGCTTTTGCATAAAAAAAAAAAATCCTTCTTGAATGAAAAAGACAGGATAAGCTGTTTCTGCTGTGGGAATAACAAAAACTAGCCAAGATGCAAAATATTTCATAATACAGACATTTCTCAGGTGTATTGCCTTCTTTTTACTAACCTGCTACTAGCACGGTGTAATACACACAAATCTTCCTGCAGGACTTGTTTTTGATGGAGCACAGTTTGATTTGAAGAGTCCTGCTACCTGTCCTTGGCTAAAAGTTTTGCCTTCTCAGCATCACTGCCTGAGGGAAATGAAAGGTGTTCTTATTTTTGTCAAGTTCCACCAGTTCTAACAGGTCTGAGCCAGTAACTTGGGAGTTCCTCAGAATTTTACTGCATCGAGTTCTTTATATGATGGCCCAATGTATCAAGGTGAATGAAATCAGAGCCAGAGGAGTGAGTTTACATAGGTTTATTGTAGATGTTATAAAAAGCTTTAGGTGTCCCTCCCTCTGAGCACTTGCTCATACATCAGGTACTCCCAAACCATGGGATGCCCTTGATGCCAAATCCTTTTGGATGCTGCATTGATCCTGGGGTACAAAAAGTTTGTGGAGTTTCTAGATCAAGTGGTTTTTACCATTTCTTTGGGGTTTTGGTTGTTTGGGGTTTTTTGTAGGAGTGAACTAGAAAATTAATTGTTTGCTGTCGTTTTTTCTAAAGAAAAAGAATGTTTTCTGTATTATTCTGCATTATTACAGAAAATATTCTGTGAGAATAATTTCTTGAGCTACCCCTCTTCTCTTCATGTTCTGAGCTCAAGAGAGACCTGCTGAGAGAGGCAGCTGTTTCAGATGGATAAAACTCCTTCCAGAATGTGATTAAAAAACATGTTTTGAGTGTTATATCCAGTAAGATTAACTGAGATAAGAGAAATAATTTAATTGATGAACCTTCATTCAATTGACTTGCAAATGGTGATGATGTAATTTTGTTAAATTTCAGCTTTTGTTGAGTAATACTTTTCTCAGTGGTGTCAGTTTTTTTCTTAAGTGTGGAATGGAATCCTTGTTTCCTGACTAGCCCTGGAAATTATCTCATTGACCTATTTAAAATTTATTTGTGTCACTGTTGTGATCCATACACATATCCCAATGGTCAACAGAAATATTTTGCTGCAAATATTTGAACTTCAGGCCAGTTTACTGGAAAAAATGTCATCAGAGCTAATGTCCCTGTTCCCTGAGGAATGTAAATTCTGCAGTTAGGTTTCTAAAGCAAATCACAAATGTTCATTCCAGCTGCTTCACGGACCTGTTCTGTAGGATTTGAGTAGAATTTACCCTGCAGCAGAAAAGCTATTCCATAAAAAGTTCACTGGGCTGTTTGCTGTGAAGACCAAGCATGAGCAAGATGGAGAAGTGGGACTGATGTGCTGGAAACAGTGAATGAGAATTTGCTGAAGAATTACCTCATTTTTCCTGAAAACACAGATATCATGGAATCATGGAATGGTTTTGGTTGGAAGGGATCTTAAGGATCATCCCATTTCAATCCCCTGCCATGGGCAGGGACACCTGCCATTATCCCAGGTTGCTCTAAGCCCCATCCAACCTGGCCTTGGACACTTCCAAGGATAGAGCAGCCACAGCTTCTTGGGAATTTATTCCCAAATGCCAATCGCAATAGGCATTAATCAATAAATAACAGTGACAATAATTGCTGTTAATATTAGTGTGCCTAATATAATTGCACAGGTTTTGATATTCTTTTTTTTTTTTTCTTTTCTGCTTTTTGGGGTTTTTTTTTAATTGTTTTTTGTGATGTGAGCCACTGATTTTGCCTCCGGTTCAAAACTTGATCTAATTCCAGGAATGCCTGAAAACATTCACTATATCTTTTCTGCTGGGAAAAAAATCTCTCAACTTACTGTTAGCTCCGTGCTCCAAAAATAAAATGTACAGTACGTAACAAATTTGGTCTGACAGCATTTTCCCAGCTGGAAGGATGGAACTTCTTAATTGGTGTATAAATAAATAGTGGTTTGATCGTGCTCTTAAATATATATTAAAAAAAGAATTTTGGCCTTGCCTCTAGTATGCATAGGAACAGATCTTCCTTTCTAACAGAAACAGTAATAGAAAAGGACTCTTCATTGAGTCCAATTTAAAAGCTAAATCCAAAGTCTAAACACACTGAAATAAATTAAAGTCCTGCTGCTGCTGTTGAGGAAGGCCCATGAAGCTCCTTGTCTCTCTTGGCATATGGTTTCCATACCATTTTAGTTCATAAATCATCATTTCAAATTGCTTTAAAGTTTCACATGAGAACCTCAAGTGTTGTTGAATCATTAAATAAATAGCTGCTTAGCAAGAAGATGCTCCTATGAACTTAGGAGTTTATCTAGGTATTTTCAGATTAAAGGAAGTGATAATTTTGATTGGAAGTTCACCCAAAATAATTGCACTTTTGCTACCTGACAATAAATTGAAACTAAATGCAGACACCAATCTGCAAATCCAGAAACTAGAAGAGGAAGAGCATATTGGTCCAAACCCATAAAATGTGTTTATTTGGTCCTCAAGTGCAACACGAGGATCTGAAATACTCATTCCTAGTGCACCTGAACACTCCAGGTGCATTGCTTGGTTGAAGTTCCCTTGGCACTGGAGTTTTTACAATAGGAGACATGCAGCCAATGCCCACATCCTGAAGCTTCTCACCCCAACTCGTGTCATCTCTGAGTCCAAACCTCTTGAGAAGTATCCTCAGAAGCCCAATATCCTGACCTTTCTGGAGTGTGTCTTCTTTTTCCTCATAGCCCAATAATTGACGATTCGTCTCGAGAAAGAAAAAGGTCTGTTTGGAAAAAAGTGGGAGAAATCAAAACCACATCTCCTAACTCCTGAAAAAGGACAGCCCCACCAAAACCAGCAAGTAAACATCTTGTTTCCTGGCCCCATCTGTGTGCAGCACACAGACAAGAGGCTTTGAAAAGCTTTCCCCGCCAGAATATGAGATAAACATGTCATTAGGGAACTCCCTTATTCTGTTTCTGGGGTGCTGGCACACCTTTGATTAAACTACTTCAGTTTAAAGCAATGCACCAGTTTGGACGTGTAATATTTGTACAGAGCTTAAGATGGTCCTGCCATAACACTTCTATCTCCCCCATTGTGCAAAGTTGGACCAGAAATCTCATGAGAATGAGCTTACTCATGAGATATCTGCTAATTCTGGCTTCCAGTTATGCTGTAAATAGTATGAGAACTGCCTTTCTAGCAGTTTTACAGAATTTGGCTCCCAGCCATTGCTAGAAAAGCCCAAGCTGTGACCTAAGTGAAAAGCAAGGGGGAAAGAAAAATGCTCCAGATTTCCAGAAAGCTCTTTATTAGTGCCAGAATCTTGTCTTCTCCTCTATGTTCTTCTGCTCAGGTGGAATGGTCTCTGTTTGCAGAGACATGCCTTTGTGAGGTCAGGGACCTTACAGAAGGCACAGTGCTCAGTAATCAGGTACTCTGATGGCTGGATACAGCTGTTCTGTGGAGTTTTTGAGGAATAGAAAGCTATGCCAAAAGCTGCATGGCAAGCTCAGGACTCTGTCTACAGCTCTTCAGCAATGGAGACTCCTGATCCCGTTGCTTCTTTCTCCTCTGCTTCCTTCAGAGGTGCTGGGATGGTGCCCTTTTCCCTACCCTGTGATTCCCTGCCCTGCCAGCTACCTGCCCTGCCTCCCAGGTCTCATTTTCACTACTGGGTCCAGGAACCCAAGGCTCTGCCTTGTAGCAAAGCCCTTGGGCAGTTCTGTGTGCAAACAGTGTCTCAAAAAGAAGCTGGGCCTTGGCAGACAGGTGCCTTTTTTTAGTTTCAAGAAACCTTCTGTGCAAATAATCCCGGTACCACAGAAAGCAATCCCTGCTTTCAATAGTAAAGGCAAAAGTCGTGCTCTACAGGCCTAAACTTGAATACTTATTCTATCTTATATGCAAATTATTCTTAGCCCTGGTATCAAAAGTACTAGTAAGCACGTACCTATAAACACTCGTTAGCTTTAATTACACTGAGAACGCTTGTGAGGGTGGCTTGGGTTACCTGATTTAGTGTACTAGTAAGAGTTTCTAAGGCTGACAGTGTCACACAGAAATTAGTACATGTGTCAGAGATGAAATGTGGAATCACAGAATCGTAGAATATTCTGAGTTGGAAGGGACACACCAGGATCATCCAGTCCAACTCCTGGCCCTGCTCAAGACACCCAACAATCCCACCCTGTGCATCCCTGAGAGCGTTGTCCAAACACTCCTGGAGCTCTGGTAGCCTTGGGCCTGTGACCATTCCCTGGGGAGCCTGGTCAGTGCCCCACCACCCTCTGTGAGAAGAACCTTTTCCTGATATCCACCCTAACCCTCCCCTGACACAGCTCCAGCCGTTCCCTCAGGTCCTGTCCCTCATCAACAGAGAGCAGAGATCAGGGCCTGCCCATCCCTTCCCCTTGTGAGGAAGCTGCAGAACTGCTGCGAGCTCTGACCTCAGTCTCCTCTTCCCCAGATGAACAGTACATTTAACACAGCCTTGTTTGCAGTATTAGTAGCCAAGTTCTTTTGTTTCCATAATGACACTATGGTCACTCCCAAATATTTTTCAACAGATATTGAAAGCACAACAGGTGATTTTAAATTGCCAGGAAGAAATGGGTCCCTTCAGTAATTAATTAAGTAAGCAGTGATTATCACAGAAAACATCTTGTCTAAAGCCTGCATCCCATTGAAAAGATGGTTGCTTCTCTGGGCAACCTCTGTCAGGGTCTCAGCACCCTCACAGGGAACAATTTCTTCCTCATATCCAATCTAAACCTCCTCTCTGTCAGTGTGAAGCCATTCCCCCTTGTCCTGTCACTCCAGGCCCTTGTCAAGAGTCTCTCTGCATCTTTCCTGTGGGCTCTCTTCACATACTGGGAGTCCACACTGAGGTCACCCCAAAGCCTTCTCTTCTCCAGGCTGAACAATCCCAGTTCCCTCAGCCTTTCCTCCCAGCAGAGCTGCTCCATCCCTCTGCTCCCCTTGGTGTCCCTCCTCTGGACTGGTTCCAGCAGCTCCCTGTCCTTCCTGTGCTGGGCCCCAAGGCTGGATGCAGCCCTGCAGGCGGGTCTCAGCAGAGCGGGGCAGAGGGGCAGAATCCCTTCACTCACCCTGGTTCTATAATGGTATCTGATTTAAACATAATTTATCAGTTTGGGGGTTTTGCCGCTGCTGGTTTGCAAATAAATTTATTCCAAATTCTAGGGTAAAACCATGTCAGCTGCCATTTGTAATTTACTGTTTGTGAATGTGAATATTGTACCCCCTTCCACTTGATACAATATCCAAACTCCCAACTCTTTAGAGTGGTTAAGTGTCTAACTGTCAATATTTTCAATGGGGTTTAGATGCCTGTGCACTTTGGGACTGATTCAGTCATCTTCTAAAATTTGGTACTGAAATAAATATCCTGATTGGCCTCATGCAACCGTGAGGTTCTGAGCACATGGGACTTGAGACTGGTTGTACAGAAGCCTTTGTAAAACAAGGACTTTCAATCGAGTTTATAGGGAACACCTTTGGAAACCTCTGTGTACATGACACACAACCTCCAAACAATTTTCCAGTGACTTGTGTTGAGGAATGTTACGTACTGATATTTCTCACTGTATTTACTTTTCAAGTTCTTCATGTTGTAGCAAGTAACATACACACACACACACACTCACAAGGTCTTTGCAAACATCTGTGGGGACACCAAATATGCAAATTGTAGCCACAAGAAATTCTTTATAAACAGCCAAGAAGTTGAAACAGATTTTCATAAAACCTTCGTTAAATTGTGAAAATATCAGCAGTCACTGAAGCCTTTATAGTCAGCATGTATCCCCAGAAGGGCTGCATCATTTGGAGAGTTCCAGTGCCCATCAGGACGCCCTCTACAGGACCAGAGGCTCCTCCTCCTTTGTAAGACTTGGGAGCAAAAAGTGTGGCAGAATTGAGTAATATGTAGTTATTTGCAAGGGCAGCCATCAGACATCAGGCACATTCAGGAATGTTTATGAATTCCATTGCTGCAGTATCCAAGCGTCTCCCAGCTGTTTATGCATTGCTTCTTCCTCAAGCTCCATGTAACAGGGATTTATCCATCCCATTTTCCAGGTCCAGCACCTGAGCACAGCTGGGACAGTTCATAATGCCAACGCTCTGCAAGAGCATAAAGGGGCAGAGGGACATCTAGTGGGATCTCTACTCTCTCTGCATTTGCAGGCCACCAGAAATCTTCGTACAGGGTTCACCTCACCTGTGACACATCTTCAGAGCAGCACCCAGATCCTTCACTTCATGAGGTTGCTGGGGCTGGCCTGTGATTCAGACTGTGGGTCTTGGGTTTACACTTTCTGAAGATTCACAGCCTGCTGTGATTAAAGGTAAGAGGAGTGACTAATCTGATTTCTGTCAGAGAGCTCACCTTGACAGACTTTCAGCAGCAGTGAGGTTGAAGGCATTTTGAAGGTTATCTTCATAAAAAAAGGACTGGCAACTTACACTGGAAAAAACCAAAAGTGTGATTAGCAACTTCTTTCTTGACATGACTGATGGCTGAGTGATTACAATACACTGTATTGCCCTTCTCAGCTGGTGTAGAACAACAGTTTCATCCACTGAAGGCAAAAGGCTATGAGAATTTACATCAGACAGGGGTCTGTGACTAACCTACTGTGTCCGTGGATCCAGTCTGCAAGCTCTTAATTCTCTGCAGCTGTCCTCAAGTTATTTGGGCCAAAAGAGCAGGATTTCTTGCTGGCCAACGTATGAACCCCTTCTGGTCACTGAACTTGTCTTTGAGGCATTACGGAAACTGGCTTTTTTAGGGAAGCAATACCTGAACCAGAGGAGAATTCAGCCAGGTTGCAGGTACAGTGCAGCATGGTTCTGAAAGCCCAGGACATGTTCACCATCCTACAGGGACCATCATTTGTTTACATAGCAGTAGGACACCAAGGGCGGACAAGGTGTGTGTGTTATGGAATCACAGAATCATGGATTGGGTGGAAAAATCCCTTAAAAGATCATCCAGTTCCAACCCCTGCCATGGTCAGGGACACCTGGCACTATCCCAGCTTGCTCAGAGCCCCATCCAACCCGGCCTTGAACACTTCCAAGGATGGGGCAGCCACAGCTTCTCTGGGCAACCTGTGCCAGGGCCTCAGCACCCTCACAGGGAACAATTTCTTCCCAATATCCCATCTAAACCTAGTCTCTGTCAGTTTAAATCCATTACACCTTGTCCTGTCACTACATGCCCATGCAAAAAGTCTCTCCCCACCTTTCTTGCAGAATCCCTTCAGGTACAGGAAGGCTTTGGAAGGAGGCAGACCTGCATTCTGCCATCTCATTAGTGCTGCACATTATTGGCAGTGGATTCAACTGACAGAGGCCTGACTGTCACAGCCATGTGGCAATGAAATGACACAAAGATTTCCAGTGCCCCTGTTCAGTTCTGAATAATCAGCTCTTCCACAGCAATGGGGGATTGGAGGTTTCCGGATGCTCCTCATGCAGAGACACAGAAGGGGACTGGAAGATGCTCTGCCCTGCTTTTGCCCTGACCCTGCTGCCCCTTCTTTAGTGACTGAAGAACCTGACAAGACACAGGGTAACCAAATGAATAAATGTTTGCAGGATTAGCTCCTTACTTTCTCCAGGCATCATTATTGGAACCTACACTTTTCACCTGAATCTATTTAATCAGTATTTGCACATATGACATTTGGTGCAGTCAGAGATGACGTAGAATCCAGGGATAGGGTGGAGTATTTCTGCACGTTCCTTATAGAGGGCTTTCCTCATTACAAGTGACCTGCAAAGAAAATTGAGCATCCTTTGCTTTGCATCACATTTAGTCAAAGACCTGACCAAAATATGCTAAAATTTAGATGTATTTTCCTTTCAGTCGGATTATCCTTTGAAACTCTGAGCAAACCCTGCCTGACAACACAAAGGAATTTTCCCATGGATCAGCTAAAGCTGACTCACATGAAAGACTTGCCCAGAGTGGTCATGCCCTCTGAGCAAATACCACAGGCATGAGGATCTCTGCTCTTGGCCTAACAGCACTGTTAGGATTCCAGGGACCCAGCCTCGGAAGGCAGCTTTTATTGGAGGAGGGGAGGTCTCCTACCTGTGACCCAGCCAATCTGCTCTGCTATTTATCTATGTTGCTAACTTGCAGGGGAGGTGAACGTTTTGCTCTGTCACTGCACCGTTGTGAGAAATTTCCTGCCTGGCCCCCGAAGTTCACCAAATAGCACTGGCTGTTTGCTTAAGCAGGTACAGCACATAGCAAAAGGCACTGCTGTGAGTCAAAGGAAGAAAGAAATAAAATCATCTGATCATGAAAGCTTTCAGCACCAGGTTTTAGTGCTGGAGTGAAAACCTAACGGAAGCTGTGCACCCTTCTAAGATAAATATTTCCTCTGCTGGAGTTGCTGAGTGTATCACAGATCAACAACCAGGAAGGCTTTGCTTACTCATCCCTGCCACGTGTTTCTGGAGTGGTTTTCTGCTCTTCTAATATTACCAAGGAGTGCATCCTCTGGCTGCCCTGGCTTGTTAGAAAGGCAAGCGCATGCTGAGCAAAGCGTCAGAACAACCCACAAAGCACTGATGCAAATAGAGACAGAATTTTGCACCACTCAGAGAGACACGGAGAGAGTTAAAGCTTCAGGCCAATGTGTTCCTGAAATTTTAAAGCTAAAAGGATTTTGAACTAACCTTTGCATTTTCTCCCTGAACTTTTTGTTTACTCTCTGCTCTTTTGCTCAGTGAAAGTAAAGCAGGCAAGACAACATCACTTGCTGTTTCCAAATGGCTTCTGCTTTGTTTCTGATACTCCAAGAGTTCTGTTATACAACTCACAGCATTTCAAGAAGACATTTTATTAATTGGGTACCTGTCCCTCACTTTCCATTTTCTTATCTCTGGTTGCCCTTAAATAATATTTGGGCTTAAGTTATTTGTCATTTTCCCTTTGTATTTAATCTGGTCCCTTTCTTTGTTTGAATTTGGGTTTTCAGTAAGCTCACATGTGATCTGTGCCAAAATAGAGGCAAAGTCTCTTCTCACATTCCTAAAATATGTGGCACTGGGATAACAATTTCAAAATTATGTGGCAGCTTCTTTTAAACAGGAAAACTCCAGTGGGTTTCACTGAGCTGTATATAAAAGCCAATAATACACTTGGTGGTAGTCCCCGTGTTATTTGTTTTAAATTAGGTTCCATTTCATGCTCTCTCCACATTCCCTGTTTCCAGTATCCAGCAGATTTTTGTATTGACAAATGTGTGACTTTTACAGGAAGCTGTTGTGGAGAAAACCTGTGGTTCTTCTGTATGGGTTGAGCATAGTTGTGGCTTCTGACCCTGGGGAGAGCTGCTTGAGTTTGGGATTATCCCATCAGATGCATGCTTCTAATAAAACTCCCAGCAGCCAGATAGCTTATCTGTGTTACCACCACACAGTTCCAGAGCCAACATTCCCCTCAGCATGAAGGGGTGAATACTAAGTGTCATTATTTGTTTCGAGTGTGCTGTGGGCTCAGGTTGTAGCTGAGCTTCCACAGTGTCTGCAGCTGATCTGAATCAGGGCTGCCTTGCCCTTTCTCACTCTCTTCCTGTAATCCACCAGGTAAATCCATCCTGCAGCAAACCCTTCTAAAAAGCAATCAAAGAGTTTTCTGCCAATTTAGCAAGATGTTCTGTGTGGTTTCTTATGGTTCCAGAAGAAACTACTGATGAGAGGTGGCCAGATAACAGAAACTACATCAGTGACAGAGTTTGAATAAGGGAGCACTGTTTCTTGGAAACTGCTGGAAACACTCATCTCCCCTTCCTTTGGGCTGAAACTGTGAGTGTCCTGCTGCCCTTGCTCTGCACCTCCTCTTTGTTTTCCCCTTGTTTTGATTTATTGGGTTGGGTTCTGCGGCTGCTTCTTGGCTGAGTGCAGCCAAGGTATGTAAATTGCTTTTTAACAGCTAATATGCACCCACAGTCCTGAAAATAATCAAAAAAGGCAAAATAATATCATCAGCAGTGAGTTATAGGAGATCAAGAAAGCATCCAGAGGTGAAAGTCAGTGGCTGGCTGGCCAAGTCCTGCACCCTGTCACAGCTGTGTTCAGAATAATCTGAGTGGAGAGCAAGTTTGGTAGCTTGAAATTAGGATTTTAAAGGAAAGGACTGCCTCTGTGGCTGCAATACATACTGCGTGGACTGGACTTCTCTGAACCAAGCAAATTTTCTTTTTATAGAAATTTCAAATCCAAAATACAGTGTTTCATCCTCCAGTGACATCTCCCTACTTGTCCTGACTTGGTCCACTTTAAATAAAGGACAATGGCCACAGCTCTGCTGAAACATCTCCCCCCACCCCCCGCAGAGCTGCATCCAGCCCTGGGCCCAGCACAGGAAGGAGAGGGAGCTGCTGGAGCCAGCCCAGAGTAGGGACACCAAGGGGAGCAGAGGGATGGGGCAGCTCTGCTGGGAGGAAAGGCTGAGAGAACTGGGATTGTTCAGCCTGGAGAAGAGAAGGCTTTGGGGTGACCTCAGGGTGGCCTTGCAGTGCCTGAAGGGAGCCCACAGGAAAGATGCAGAGAGACTCTTGACAAGGGCCTGGAGTGACAGGACAAGGGGGAATGGCTTCACACTGACAGAGAGTGGGTTTAGATTGGATATGAGGAAGAAATTGTTCCCTATGAGGGTGCTGAGGCTCTGGAACAGATTTTCCAGAGAAGCTGTGGCTGTCCCATCCGTGGAAGTGTTCAAGGCCAGGTTGGATGGGGGTCTGAGAAACCTGGGAGAGCGGAAGGTGTCCCTGCCCATGGCAGGTGGGTTGGAACAAGATGATCTTTAAGGACCCTTCCAGCCCGTGCCATTCTATGATTCTGTGGTATCTACAACCTTCTGGAAAGCCACAGCTAATGGGGTTAAATTTATCCTTGTTCTCAGAGCTTTTCTTAAGGCTTTTCCACACCTTGTGGTTCTTGATGGAGAATGAAAGTTGCCCAGGGCTGGGACTGCATCCTCCAGCATGTCTGTGAAGGCCCCAGGGTGTTTTTATGGTTGCTAAGACATTACATATAAACAGAGTGAGTGAAGCCCATCCTGCCATTCAGACTGTGAGCTGCAGAAAGCCACTAACCTCCCCAAAGGTCTTCTGGTAAAGGAATGTAAAATCAAAAGCAAACAAATATGGATAATTGTGCTGCTGGCTAAGATGTGTTACCAAAATACCAAAAAATGACAAACCTCAAAATAGGGTGATTCATCCAGGCACCCAAAAAGCACTTACAAGAAACCACCTGACCAATCATGCTGGAGCTCAGGGACAGTCCTGTGCAGTCGACACACGTAATTATACACTTCACGAAAACCAACCCTTGTCCTCTCAAGGTGAATAATATCTGCTGTGCTGATGGTATTATTGAGCTAATGGTATGAATTGCTTGGAAGAACAAACTTCTCCTCCTTGGGCTCCTTCTCCTACTCATGTATTCTTTGCCCAACACCTGGCAAAATAGTTACACAAGCAACAAAAAAATGCCAAACAGCACAAACAAACAAGTGAAAGGCCCAAATTGCACCCTGCCCATGCTGATTTTTGTGTGGTGGCATTTCATGTGGGGGACTTCACCCACGCTACACACACAAGAGCAAAAGCAGACCCTGTCTTCCAAGCTGATAGTGATACAACCCAGGTTAGTGGGTTGGGAATCTGAGCAGGGCAGGCTGACAAGCCTCCATGGAGTTGTAAGTGATGTCCCTGGAAGGGAGGTGAAAGATTGTGACCCCATCCCTCATGGTGAGGCAGTGCTTCTCCTGTCAGCTGAAATATTGAATATATGCTCCCACTTTGGTGGGGAGAAAATCATGTCTAAATTTGAATGTGTTTGATGATACTATAAACCACATAAAGCTGCAAGGTAATTATTACAGGAAACTTCTATTTCAGTTATTTCAGCAAAATTTCAGTGCCTCTGTACATTTAAAAGCCTGGAACAAAGCAACTGGGTTTCGACTTTCACAGTTTACCTAACGTGGCATAGATGGTGAACCGTATGGTGATGTAAAGGACAGAGCTATATTTGTTTAAGGAAACTTCAGGCCAAATTTCCAGCTTTGTGAGTGCTGAGAGAGAAGAAAGAGGGAAGTTCAGAGGAAAACAAATGCTTCCTGACCTTTGAGTTTCTTTGCTTTTATATATCACCAGATTTTTCTGTGATCTGACCAGCCGTCCTTTATAAACTTTGCTTTATCTCTGTGACATTTTGCATCTAGGAAATGATTAAGCTGTCATATTTGGGGACTGAAAAGAGCAAAGGGCTGCAAGAGTTTGTTCTACCAGTCAAGTTACCCAGTTACAGCTGAGTCCCTTTGCAGACATGCATTTCCACTGGCCTACACACACCCACCATGAGCTGGCCCTTGCCTGCTCCTCACTCTGTGGGAGCTGTAGATATCCAAAAATGCATATAAATCTATATGGATGACAAATGTACCACCTGATTAGGAGGCTTGTGGGACTCAGCAAAGATCCCTATTACTTATTAGCTAGCTAGTGGTCTTGCCTGTCTGTCCCTGTCCTTGGCAATAAAACGAAGATGAAAGGTAGCCGCTGACTTGGAGCCTCGCCTGAAAGTACAGTAGCTATCTCAGCCCTCGCCTTATCAAAGGCTGGGACAGCAATAATCACGCTGAGGGAACAACAAGGACGTGGTAGGCTGGGCTGACAAACAGTTACACCTCGTGGGCAAACAGCAGTTTCACATCCCTGCGGGCACCCAAACAGCTTTGGCAGCTGAGGAGAGGCTGCAGCAGATGGTGCCCAACTGTGATGCCAGCCCCTTCTCCAGGACAGGCTGGGCAGGGCAGTGCCTCCCCAGCCAGGGGACCTTCCCAGGAGCTACCTGGTGAAGGCTTCTAGGCAGAACGTGTGCCTCAGGCCACCAGAGGAAGCTTAGCTGTCACCAACCTGGCTCTTCCCAACTGGCAAAATAATTTTGAGACTGAGATTCTCACAGATCAGCCCTCACTTAGGCTATAAGCAAATGACATTGAGGACAGTCCTCTTTAGGGGTGTTAAAACAGTCATCTCGAGGGGTGACAGAAAGGTGGGACTCGGGAACAGTCACACTTGTGTTTTAGCAGCACCAGATCATCCTTTCAGGGGTGAGCATTAGAGTTTCTTCTAGATTTGCTTCCTCAAGCACTGCATTGAAGCCATAAAGTTTCCAGATGATTCTAGTGGAGAACTCCCACATGTAGAATTGACCTGAATCAAAAAGTTGAACAAAGAGACAGTGCCTCTCTTGAGAAGAAGTAGACTGAGGTATTGAATCATTGCAGCTTTTGTAGGCTGCATGAAATGGGTTTTTCCAGCTCACTAAATTTGTCCATACATGTCTCCAAAGTACTGGGGCTACATGTACCTGACAAATTGTCTTACACAATACAGCAAACATGGTTGGAGATTGTGCTCTCTGTCATGGAATTACTAAGTGAAAACCAGAAAGACAGTATTATTTTGGGTAAGTATGTCAACCAAATCCTTGGAGTTGGGAGTGCAGTATTAGTGCTGGAGTTCCTCTCCACAGATCAGTTTTTCAGTTAGAGGAAGGAAGAGATCCAGAAAGAATATGCTGAAGGCACAACATATGCAACAGAAGATATTGAACTGGCAATAGTAGCATAAAAATATATTTGCCCTGAGTCACAAGGACTTCATCAGGAGAGGATGCAAGATCCAACACAGTCTTAAGTACCAAGTTCTGTGGCAAACTTACCTCCCCACTGCAAAATAACGATGATGTGCTGGCTGAATGTACATAGGAAGAACATGGAAATTTTGGAGCAAGTCCAGAGGAGGCCACAAATTGATAAAGGGACTGAAGGGACTGGAGCACCCTCCCTAAGGAGATAGGCTTGGAGACTTTGGGCTGTTCAGCCTGGAGAGGAGAAAGTTGCGTGGAAACCTCAGGGCACCTTCCAGTATCTGAAGGGGCTATAGGGAAGTTGGAGAGGGACTTTTCATCAGGAACTGTAGTGGCAGGACAAGGGGGAATGGATTTAAATTGGCAGAGAGCAGGTTTAGATTGGATATTGGGAAGAAATTCTTCCCTGTGAGGGTAGTGAGGCCCTGGCACAGGCTGCCCAGAGAAGCTGGACTGCTCCCTGGAAGTGTTCAAGGCCGGGTTGGATGGGGCTCTGAGCAACCTGGGATACTGGCAGGTGTCCCTGTCCATGGCAGGGGGTTGCAACAAGATGATCTTTAAGGTCCCTTCCAACCCAGACCATTATATGATTCTATGCAAAAAGTAGCTTGACAAGTTTTAAGGAACTTTTAATACACTAATTGAACATAAAATTCCTGGTGCACAACTTTCCAAGCCTATGAGTGAAGCCTGAGGTAACAAAAACTGGGGGTAGCAGGTTGCAAGAGACCTCTCAGGAAAAAAACCAACTTCTAATGCATTTTCTAAATGTGTGTGTCAGTCTCACCTAATACAGCCCATCTGTATCACACAGCTGATGTTTCTGGCAGCCTTAAGAGTTGCTGGATCCAGGCTCCACAGCATTATGTAATTTGCTTCATTTTAATCCTGATAAGAAAATTCTTGGAAGTCACTTAAAAAACAGTAACTATGGTGCTGATCTGTTTCATTTTGCTGCAATGAAGCAGAGTCCTGAAGGCAGCCAACATGATGGGAGAGATGATGCCCAGTGAGAGATCCTTCCTGTGTGTTTTTCCATTCCTCAGGGCAAACTAAGTTTTGAAAACTTAAGCTTGGAGCATTTTTTAGTCATATCTGTTATGCCAGTGGTCAGCATTAATATTAAAGGCCAAAGTTTCAAATCACATATTTAACCTGAAAAAGTCATATACCTGCTGACACTTTTTCCCTAGGCTAAAAAAAAGCTAAATAAGCCACTTTCTGTTGTGTTTTTAGTGTGAGATCACTTGTTCCATTTGTCTTAATTTCCTTTGATAGAGCTAACTCATTTCAGCTTTTGAAAATTATCACCTTGTGGTGGTTGTAACTTTTAGGACCTACTTCTTTTTGATAATTTTGAACATTTTGCTAATTTTTCTCCCATCCTTTGCAGCCACTCCTTGTACACCTTCATTGGAATCCTTTTCACAGCTACTCTAGTCTGGGTTCATCAGTATTGGACTTGAGTGACCTGAGCTGCATGCAGCATGCAAGAATGCCTGCTATGGAGTTATTATCCCTTATTTGCAACCAATGACCTACCAGTTTAATATAAATAATCTCTAAAGGCATGGCCACAGACTTCACACTGAATTCATGCATCATTTTGAAGCCAGCAAATGCAGAAAGGATAGGAGCAATACAAGCTGGGCCTATGTTAGCCTCATCTCCTGTGAGTAAAATAAAAACAGAGGTGCTTGACTGTGTTTCCCATGGATCAATGGCAAGTGTATTTCCATTTCTGAAAACAGTTTTACCCCTAGTGAACACCCTCTTGGTGAAAACAAACTAAATGAAAATCACCTCCAAGATTTTCTTTTCCCTCTCTTCAGCAGCAGAAAGACTGAGAGCCCTCTCACTGGAGTGCCAGGAGCTGCTGGTTAAAACTGAGAGTGGAGCCCAGCCACCAGTCCCTCATTGTGACTTAGACGGATAATTAGTCAGGTAACAATTCCACTGTTGAAAAGCCTGTGAGGCTGGGATCAAACCAACTCAGCACTGCAGGCAACTGTCATGAGATAAAAAGATAAGATGAATGAGTTTGTATTGCACTTGGAATGCACAGAGCCCAATATAGATGTAAAATATTACTAAATGCACTGAGAGCTCTATCGTAAGGAGACTTCCTGCAAAAGCAACTGAATGGATAAACTCCAGAGACCTGGACGGGTCACGGAGATAAATCATGTCAGTAAAGCAGTACTGGTTCCTGGGCTGCACCCTGCTCTCCTGTAACAATGTCCCCTGGGCAAGGTTTATACCTGTGTGCCGTGGCCATAGCAACACCGGTGATGACAAATACAAGAGCTCCCTTGTGCCAGGTCGGTGAAGCTCAGAGAAGCAGTCTCTGGGTTTCCATCACAGCAGGGAACTGCTGGTGCTGGGTTGTGATCTTCTTGGCACTGCCAGAGAGCTTGGGGGCTGCCCAGTGAAGAGGTTCAGGGCAGTCAGTGGGGTGAGAGAGATGCTGGACCCATCTCTCTCCGAACACTCAACTGCACAGCAGAAGGAGATACGTGGTGTCCACAAAACATTCTAGAGCCCTTTGGTGGCTCATTTCTTGCACGGTGCCCTCCTGCCCCTTGGAGGGCTGCTTTGCTCTGGTCAGCAAGGTGAAGCAGATGCTGGAGCAGATCCATGGATCCAGGATCCAACCTGCTCCGAGGCTGAACACCCACTTGTGGGCAGCGTGCTACGCCCAGCACTTTGCTGGCTGAGTCGTTGTGTGTACAAACTTTCCCAGGATCATCTGGACAGCTTTTCTCATCCCCTCAAGCACAAAGCTTGTAAGTGGGAACTGTGCCACTAGGACAAATTTCTTCTCCTGTGACTTATTCACATTTAGCAGTGCAGTTGTCTGTTCTGACAGAGCCATTACAGGTTCTCTCCCAGAGCAAGTTTAGCTGATGGTTCAGACATGTAAAGGCAGAAGCAAAAGGATTACTTATGGATGATGCTGGGATCAATCACATATCCAAAGTGCAATTCAGAATTCAGCTTTGTTAAGGAATGAGTCCAGAGGAGGGACACCAAGGTGATCAGAGGGATGGAGTAGCTCTGCTGTGAGGAAAGGCTGAGGGAACTGGGATTGTTCAGCCTCGGGGTGACCCAATTGTGGGTTTGTAACCAAAGGAAACCTACTGAAAAGATGGAGAGAGACTCTTGACAAGGGCCTGGAATGCCAGGACAAGGGGGAATGGCTTCCCACTGACACAGGGCAGGGATAGATGGGATATTGGAAAGAAATTCTTCCCTGTGAGGGTGCTGAGGCCCTGGCACAGGTTGCCCAGAGAAGCTGTGGCTGACGCATCCCTGGAAGTGTCCAAGGCCAGGCTGGACAGGGCTTGGAGCAAGCTGGGATAGTGGCAGGTGTCCCTGTCCATGGCAGGGGGTTGGAACTGGATGATGTTTTAAGGTCCCTTCCAACCAGCCCATTCCATGATGCTATGATTCTTTAACATTGTGCTTTTAGAGTTCACTTTCTTTCACATCATGATCCTGTGCCATGAGAAGTTCTCACCAGAATATCTGACACCTCATACTTCTCTTCTGAGATGCAGAGAGAAAAAGAAAGGCTGGCTGGCAGCTACCATAAAGTCACTGGTGTGGGAGTTTAAAGCCTGGCAGGCTCCTTTGTAACCCTTTGACACACCCTGTATCTGTGCTGCTGCAAATGAGTACCAGGCTAATTGAGAACACAGGCCTAAAAATAGATGTGTCTGGGAAGTGATGATTTTCCCACAGAAACATCAGGTTTTCATAAAAAACTCTAAAAACATGGAAGTTTTAAGTATAATGCAGAAAGGTTTTGGGTTACCAAGCTTAGGTTTTAGGTTCTTCTTTTTGACCAACACTGAAGATTTTTGTTGGGAATTCTTTTTAACAAAAATATTGGTTCTCCAAAGAAAACCACAGCTACTGACAAAATAATTAAAAAAAATCATTAGGATGTTAGGCTCAGCTTACACCTTTTTCCCTGTTAATCTGCTTTCCTACTGTTTTCTGCCCTCTCCTTCTCATGTGCAGCCCACTTGGTGGTACATACATGGTAACCAGTCCTACTAACGGAAACCAGTGCTTTCATCTTCATCAGTTCTTCCCTCACTGTTTTTTCTCTTTGTTCATATTTGTTACTGTTCTTTTTCTGTCCATTTATCTTTATGAGAAGTTATCTTTCCTTTATCTTTTCCATGTCATATTCCTCCCCTCCCTTTCTTGTCCAGCAGTTAGATATCTCAAATAATCTTTGTTCCTTCCTGCTTCCATCTTTAGTTCTTTCTGGCACCTTTAATACCTGTGCTTTCATTTCCTTGTCTTCTCTCTGGATATTAATGTGTGTTGGCAGTCTTTCCCACCAGTATCTCTGAATAGCACATACTCCATAGGGCTTAAAAACGCTAAGCAATTTTTAATCACAATACTACAAGAGATTAAAAAGTAAATATTATTCTATTAATTTTATGTGTGGGAAAAACTAAAGGCAGAAATATTGATTAATTCTTTAATAGATCTGATGTTTCTTTCATCCTATTCTGTGGTCAGACTATTATTCCTTCTACTGCTATGATACTCTATTTTCAGTCTTCCTGGATTCTCTTAGACTCTGGACTTCTGCAGGCTTCAACCCCACTTTATTCTTCATCTTCCATCACTTGAAACTTGTCCCACAAACTTTCTCATATGGAGATAACCAGGCAGCAGCAGCACAAGCACTGGGCCTGAGGGGAGCTGAGTAAGAAAGCACCACATGCAGCATCTGAGGTCACTGCTCATGGCCATACATTGAGAAATACAGAAAAAATAGTTGTGAAGATTAAGGAAACCTCATTCCACAGAATCACAGAATCACAAATTCACAGGATGGGTCAGGTTGGAAGTGACCACAGAGGGTCGTATGGTCTCACCTCCCTGCTCCAGCAGGCTCAGCCTAGAACACAGGGCACAGGATTGTGTCCAGATGGTTCTGGAATATCCCCAGTGAGGGAGACTCCACAGCCTCTCTGGACAATCTGTTCAGGGCTCGGTCACTGCACAGGACAGAAGTTCTGTCTCATGTCCAGGTGGAATTTCCTGGGATCAGTCCCTGCCCGTTCCTCTGGTGCCATTGCTGGGCCCCCCGGAGCAGAGCCTGGGCCCTGCTCAGAGCCCTCCCTGCAGCCAGGGACACACAGGGCTGAGGGCCCCTCTCAGCTGGGGCTCCTCTCGAGGCTGAACAGCTCCAGCTCCCTCAGCCTTTCCCTGTCAGGGATGTTCCAGGCCCTAAATCATCTCCGCAGCCTCCGCTGGCCCCGCTCCAGGAGCTCCCTTTCCCTCCTGTCCTGAGGAGCCCAGGACTGGACACAGCACTGCAGATGTGCCTCGCAGGGCTGGGCAGAGGGGCAGGATCACTCCCTGACCTGCTGGCACTGCTCTTCCCAATGCACCCCAGGACACCATTGGCCTTCTTGTCCCTCAGGTCACTGCTGGCTCATGGAGGAGCCTGTTGTCCACCAGGACCCCCAGGTCCTTCTCAGCAGAGCTGCTGGCCAGCAGGTCACCCCCAGCCTGTGCTGGTGCCTGGGGTTATTCCTCCCCAGGTGCAGAATCCTGCATTTGCCCTTGCTGAGCTTGAGACACATTCCTCCTTGGAGACATGGAAATATACAGGTAATACAGATTCAAGTGTGCAGGGCATTGTACCTGCAGAAAACTTCGTAAATAGCAGGATGGGCTGGGCTGCTGGGAGAATAAGCAGCCTGCCCCTGAGAGGAGAAACAAAGAGTGGGTTAACAGACACACAACATTTTCATTTGGGTTGCTTAGGCTGAGTTTCAGATTCACTAACCTGGGTGTTTTTCACATGAGTTTGGGTTTCAGAATGAAAGCTTGCATAATGGTAGCAGGCTTGTGAGAAGAGAGGAGGAATTTGCCCCTGCTTCAGGGTGGGAAAGGTTAGTACTTGAAGACTTCAAATTACTTACATGTGCATGATGTGTGTCAGTGGAGGATTTTTTTAATCATAAAACTAAAGTATGTAACTGGGTCCAGTCTGTTGGACATACAAGTACAATAGATCTAGAAAGTTCTGGTTCTGCAGATGGCAGAAATCTGATAAAACTTGGAATGCACTCCCAAGCAAAGTTTACTAACTTTGAGAGGCTGCTGCGATTCTATTGTGTGTTAGGACCTTCTATTTCTAGTGTGAGCTCCCTTCTCACCACCCAAAATGAGTTCAGTATAGTTTCAAGGAAAAGAGATAGGCTAAGCACAGTCCAGATCAAACACAGTGTGGGTTTTGTGCTTTTTCTCATCTTTTCTGGGAAGCTCAGACATTTGCAGAGGAGGTGGGTGGGAGACAGTAACATTCCTCAGGCTGTTCAGTTCTGCCCTTGCAGGGCATGAGCTTGGGCTCAGCAATCTGTCCAAAGCACCCAGGCCATGTTTGTGGAGGCCCCAGAGAGCAGAGTGAACATCCAGAGTGAGCTCTCCTTGAGGTGAGCGTGGTGTCCATCCCATAAATCCCACAGCACACCCCCCTAAACACAGCTCTCCTGTGGGTCACCTGGACGTATTGGCTCTGCCAAGGCTTTGTGCCACCCGTCCTGCTCGGGGCTCAGCCCTGTCAGCTCCCATCTGCTGTGCAGGTTTGGGCTTGAGTGGATCACCAGGAGAAGGAGGCAGAGCTGGAGGAGGCTGGGCTGGTGACTCAGTGGGCAGAATTCTTCCCTCTGAGTCAGGGCTGAGTCAAGGGGTGCTAAGGGGGACTGTGCTGCTCAAGCTGCTGAGTTTGGGACACAGCTGAGAAACCAAACTCCCAACCAGTGATGGCTTCAGAAACATCTGAGGTCCTTCCTCAGCAGCAGTGGCATTTACCCACTATCTTGACCACGTTCCAGTGTGGAAAATGTATTTCACTCACCTCCAGCTCCCTGTTACCCCAGTGAAATGCTTCATTCTTCACTACTGCAGCTCAATGCATCAGTGAGGATATGCAGTATTTCATGTGGCCTTTTGGCTTTAATATTGGCCAAAATGGCTTGCACACACATTGCAAAACCTTTTTCATATGCCTCTTTTATGCATATCAAGGGATTTCCTGGTCATCCTGCTCACACATGCACAGTACTTCCACAACTGTTCATCAGGAATCTGCATAGGTAAAGAGAGCATCACACATCTCACAGCCCAGTTTATCTCAGGGCAAATAATACAAGGGGGTAGCTCTTGATTTCATCATGCAAAGTCCTTTTGCACCATCAGTTCACAGTGAAATGCAAGTATTAGCCTCACTGAGGCAACAGCCTTCAGCACAGATGGCTTCTCCTGAGGCAGAGTACCTGATCTCAGAAGGTCCAAACTCTTCACCGTGTCCTCTTGCTATTCCATCCACAGCAACAGTGATTTTTGAAGGCAACCAACTCTGAAAAGTTTGTGCTTGAACTCACTTTAGAATCACAGAATATCCATAACTGAAAGGGACTCTCAAGGACCATTCAGTCCAACTCCTGACCCTGCATAGACACCCCAACAATCCCACCCTGTGCCTGAGAACCATGTCCAAGCACTCCTGGAGCTCTGGCAGCCTTGGGGCTCTGACCATTCCCAGGCGAGCCTGGTCAGTGCCCCACCATCCTCTAGGAGAAGAACTTTTCCTAATATCCAGCCTAACCCTCCCCTGACACAGCTCCAGCCGTTCCCTCAGGTCCTGTGTCTGGTCACACAGAGCAGAGATCAGGGCCTGCCCTTCCTCTTCCCCTTGTGAGGAAGCAGCAGAACTGCTGTGAGCTCTAACCTCAGTCTCCTCCAGCTGAACAAACCAAGTGCCTTCAGCTGCTCCCTGTGTAGCTTCACCTCCAGACCCTTCAGCATCTTCGTAGCCCTCTCTTGGACACTCTCTAATAATTTTATATTTTTCTTATATTGAGGTGCCCCAAACTGCCCCAGGACTCACTTTGTCCCTACTTTGCTCACTTGCCATGGCTGACATGCCTCAGTTCATGCCTCCCAGCGATGGAGGCTGTGTGCCAGCATTGAGACACACATGCTGCCCGATACTTGCTTCGTTTGATATGTGATGACAGCTCTTTGTAGGTGTCTGAGAAAAACAAATGAATGAAGAAGCAGTTCCTGGTGGCCTCTGCCAGCTGTTGACAATTCCAAATAATTTGCTTTTCCTGAAACAGACCTGATGCCTCTTGTGGATGATGTGGCGCGTAGGTGTCGTGTCAATCAATAAAAATTAAAAGTTGCTGAAGGGCAGGAACAGCAGCTGTGAGATTTCTTACTGCTTTTCGTTCACAGGGAAATGGTATCAGACTCTGCTTAGTGGCTTGTGTGATTTACTGTCACATTTATCTCACACGCTTCAGCAAGGACTTGCACAAGCGGATTGATTGTAGACCCCAGTTTTTAAAGGTGGAAGACAAACGGTTCATTCATAAAAACTTACTTTTGAAACCTTGTTTAGCATCTAAGTTTTTTCCATAGCAGCTGGTATGGACCCCTTTACATGCAGGAAGCAGTGCACACCAACCATGGGATGCCCCAGGTGCCTCTACAGAAATGGCTCTTGGAAAACACCTCTGATGCTAAACAAGCAAGGAGAGAGTAAAGGGACATTCCCCAGCTTCAATGTTCCTGTGTCAGACACATCAGCAATGCTCTTGTGCCTGAAAACAACCAAATAGGTATAATTAGGTATTACTAGGATAAAAAAAAAGTTTCTTTTCTTGTTTGAAACCTCTTTACCACGAGGTCTGATTAAAATGTTTCTATTGAAATTGTTCTTCAGCAGGAAAAGCTGTTTTGAACAGAGCAGATCTCACAGAAGAGTGGATTACACTGAGGAAGAACTTCCTGCTACAGAATGTTTAGACATTTCACTGGAAAACACAAACGCCTCTGACAAAAGGATAGATGCTGTGCCATGGGTTAACCCAATGCTACACACAAGGAATTCTGCAGGAGAGCCCTGGAGGTGACACCCCAATGTGTCTGGCATTGCCCTGTTGCCTTGTCTTTACATAAAGTTCTCTAAAGCCTCCATGTGTCACCAGCCTAATGAGAATCCACAACCAGCACAGGGCGGAGGACGGGCACATGAGGCACCCAGAATGACACTCTCATAACATGGCATATCCATTTCGTTCCATATTTCATTTATTGGGCAATGTAGCTGAGGTTTTGGCTTTCAGTCAAAAACAAAGATTTTCCCAAGAAGAGAAATTGCATGAGGAATTAAAGAAACCCCACCAAGTGACCAAAACACCTCCCAAGCACCATTTTCCACTATTCATATTTAGAAGAATTAAATGCGGTTTTAGTGCAAGGAATAACTGTACCCTGGCCCTAGGGTTATGAACTGGATAAGCTATTAGGAATTTTCCATTTCTGACTGATTGTGATCTCACATCAGTGTAACTCTGCTCACTTTAGTGGAATTACTTCAGAATTGGTCTGATGGGAAAGCAGAACGAGGTCCTGTGATTCTGTAACTATTTCTACTAAGCTGTTCGCATATGCTTGTGAGAAGCAGCTTTTAAGAAAATATAGTGGAATTTAGAGCCCGTTTTTCATCAGTTCAGTTAATCAGTTTACTTTGGTCTACTGATCACTTCTGCTGCTTTGCATGTGATTGTCCTTATAAGTGAGGTCAGTTTTATAGGGAAGGAAAATCCCCTTTACAAGACCAGATGGTATCATTAGAAGAAGCAGACAAGTTGGGCACATCTAAAGTTGTTTTTTTTTTTCATCTTTCTGAAGACAAAGTTTTACCAGCAATTAAGGATTTCTTGTTCTGTGTTATAGGTTATAAGAAATGACAATTTGTCATTATAAGACCTTAAGATCTTGATTTTTTTTGCTTCTGTCAATAGGAAATTACTGCTGGCCTGTCTGGCAAGACAACTCATCCTTGAAGATTTGTAGGAACACTCCAAGATCCTCATTTACAACATGACATATGGTTCCCATCCAACTAGAATCATAGAAACATAGAATATCCTGAGTTGGAAGGGACTCACAAGGATCAAGTCCAGCTCCAGGAGAATAAGAATAGCAACATGCCAGTATTTTATGAAGGAGTACATTGAGTTCCCTGTCCTGGAAGAGGATCACAAAAGGCAGAGCTGTTCAACAGGGAAGTGGATTTCAGTGCTTACTTGGCTACACTGTGAGTCCGAGGAGACTGGGCAGAAAGGGTGGGAAGGGCTGAAGGTCCTTCTCACCACCTCCTTCCTGCATGGAATATCTAGCATATACATGAACAGCAGGGTCTGAGCCATAAATTCAGAAAGTGACAGAATAATTGAGGTCCACAGACATCTGTGAAGTCCAAATCCCCACTTAGAGATGAGCTAATTTCTGTCTTAAAAAAAAAAATTTCAGGATCTTCTCTAGCCAAGTTCTCAATATCCCAATATTGATATATATTTATATGTCTAGTTCAAACTGATGGAGAGTAGGTTTAGGTTGGATATTAGGAAGAAATTCTTCCCTGTGATGGTGGTGAGGCCCTGGCACAGGTTGCCCGGAGAAGCTGTGGCTGCCCCATCCCTGGTAGTGTCCAAGGCCAGGTTGGATGGGGGTCTGAGCAAGCTGGGATAGTGGAAGGTGTCCCTGCCCATGGCAGTGCGGTGGGAACTGGATGAGCTTGAAGGTCCCTTCTAACCCAGGCAGGGACAGTCATCTATAATGTACCAAAATAGAGATGGGTTTGAGGACTGGGATCAGATGTATTTCAGGGTTGGAATAAGACTTCAAGTGGATTTAAGATTCAGGGATTTTGGAGAGGAACAGTTTAGCCAACCAAATTCAATAGGGCTAAATCCCACAGTTATCAATATCCCCAGAGGAAAAGAAGGAGCTTCTGCAGTCTTTGATTAACTGAGCATAAAATGAGCCGTCCTCCCCTTACTGTTTTAATTACATATGAATGAACCAGTTCAAACCACATAAAAATTGACTCCTGACTCCTCTGCATGTAAATTAACCACTAGGTCACAGTTTTATTTTTTTCCCTGAGAAAACCAATTTTCCCAGAAGGGGGGATAGCATTTAGAAGTACTCCCACTGTGTCTTCCTCCATCCTAGAGCTTTCTTACACTTGGCTGTTCAAGTGACAGCAGGACTAAAGCCAGGTTAGATGGGGCTCTGAGCAACTTGGTCTGGCAGAAGGTGTCCCTGTCCACGGCAGGGGGTTGGAATGAGATGATCTCTAAGGTCCTTTCTAAACCAGGCCATTCCGTGATGTTGTGATTGTACAACCAGGAGCCGTGACCCCAGCTGGTGGTCAGCAAGCGCTGGCAGATGTCGATGCTTGGGTGGTCGAGATTACAGCTGCAAAGGGAAGGAGAGCAGGTTTACACGTGCGGGCTGTTTGCCAGCCTAGAGGCAATGCAGGGTGTTTTTGGGGGGGTTAGTGTGGGGGAAAGCCGCGGGCCGGGCGGCTGCGGTAGCGCGGGCACCGCTGCCCTCTGCTGGGTACCGTCCCGCCGGGCACTGCCTCCCGCAGCATCCGCACGAACGACAGGAACCGGCACCGGCCCTGCTCCCTGAGCCCCGCCACAGCCTCAGCCAGACGGGCACTGCTTTGTGTGCTTCCAGTCCAGGGGCAGAGCAGCGGAGGAACAGCTCCTGCAGGGATGGAAGGGCTTATCGAGAGGGCTGAGCTTGAGCTTCCATCGCACCCGGCTGCAATCAGCTGTGTCCCGCTGTTATCCCAGAGCACCCTCTGGGATGGCAATGCAGTTTTGCTTCTTCGTCACGGAGTGAAACAAGCGTGGATGTGTGTATTTGCTGGGGAGGTGCAGTTGCACTGCAAACTTATCCATCCCATGGATATCCATCCTAGAACTCTGTCTCAGATGAAAAGGACCTGGGGGTTCTCGACAACAGCTGCTGAACATGAGCTGAGGGGGTTCAGCCTGGAGAAAAGGAGGCTCAGGGGGGACCAGCTTGCTCTCCACAACTCTCTGACAGGAGGGTGCAGCTGAGCGCGGGTCGGGCTCTGCTCCTAGGGAGCAAGGGACAGGACAAGGGGAAATGGTTTCAAGCTGTGCCAGAGAAGGTTCAGGCTGGATATCAGGAAGAATTTCTTCACTGAAAGGGTTTCTGAGCATTGGAACAGGCTGCCCGGGGAGGTGGTGGAGTCACCATCCCTGGAGGTGTTCAAGACTCAGTGCTCTGGTCTGGTTGACATGGTGGTGATCAGTCACAGGTTGACTCAATGATCTTGGGAGATCTTTTCTAGCCTAAATGATTCTGTGATTCTGTGAACACTCCCTCTGTCTTGCTGCCTCTTGCAGTGAGAATATGTGCCCATAAAACCAGCCCTTCTGCATTTTGGCTATAGGAAAACTCTCTGTGGGCCTATTTCTCCTTGACAAATCCCAAAGACAGCCTCACCTGTGAGCTTTAAAATGATGCAAAACTCATAATCGAAGGACAATTTTCAAAGCTTCAGCCTTTTAGATAAACCTGTCCAAGCCTGCTCACTTAATTAACAAACAAAGATGCAGGAGAGGCAGATCCTTGAAATGAAATGTGAAAACTAAATTCAGCCTAGCTGGGGAGTCAGATATGTAGAGGGAACTGAAAGTTGCTGTGCAAGGGATAGTTCCAAGAGTGTACGAGAGTCTGATAGAGGTCAGAGTTGGACTGCTGTTAAAATCAGTTTTATCTGTATCTATAAAGAGGTGGGGGGGTGGGGGGGATAAACAGTACTACAAGACTCTTACAGTACAGAATGGAAATGGAGGGACAGATTGAGCTGCTGAAACTCCTGCAAGTAATTGCTAGCTGACATGAGTAAGAAGATCAAAATGTTGGCATATTATACAACTGCACAGTGGTGGGGATGGACAGACAGTACAGAGGGAACTGGAAATACTGTTCAGCAAAAATAAGATTCTCAAACATCTGGGAGAAAATACTCAGAAATCAAACTACTCAGCAGGAGGGTGGAATTTGGAAAGCATTCAATGCTGAGAGACTCCAGGGTGATAAGGGCAAAATAGACACAGACTCAGAGAATCTCAGAATGGTTTGAGTTGGAAATAACTTTAAAGATCATCCAGGTCCGCCCCCCGGCCATGGGCAGGGACGCCTCCTACTATCCCACATTGCTCCAAGCCCTGTCCAACTTGGCCTTGGACACTTCCAGGGATGGAGCAGCCACAGCTTCTCTGGGCAACCTGTGCCAGGGCCTCACCACCCTCACAGGGAACAATTTCTTCTTTATATCTAAACTAAACATACTTTGAATGAAGCCATTCCCCCTTGTCCTGTCACTCCAGGCCCTTGTCAATAGTCTCCCTCCATCTTTCCCGTGGGCTCCTTTCTGGTACTGAAGGCCACCATGAGGTCACCCCAAAGCCTTCTCCTCTCCAGGCTGAACGATCCCAATCCTCTCAGCCTTTCCTCACAGCAGAGCTGCTCCATCCCTCATGTGGGTCTTTCATAGTCCATAGGATGGCAGCCAGCTTANCCTACTATCCCACATTGCTCCAAGCCCTGTCCAACTTGGCCTTGGACACTTCCAGGGATGGAGCAGCCACAGCTTCTCTGGGCAACCTGTGCCAGGGCCTCACCACCCTCACAGGGAACAATTTCTTCTTTATATCTAAACTAAACATACTTTGAATGAAGCCATTCCCCCTTGTCCTGTCACTCCAGGCCCTTGTCAATAGTCTCCCTCCATCTTTCCCGTGGGCTCCTTTCTGGTACTGAAGGCCACCATGAGGTCACCCCAAAGCCTTCTCCTCTCCAGGCTGAACGATCCCAATCCTCTCAGCCTTTCCTCACAGCAGAGCTGCTCCATCCCTCATGTGGGTCTTTCATAGTCCATAGGATGGCAGCCAGCTTATGTATGGATCAGTTGCAGCCTTCAGAGGCATCTGAAGGCCTCCCCTGGTATTACACCACAGCATTCCCCCAAAAACATGGCATACTACGTCTCAGTTCATCCAGAGGGAAAATAAGGCATGGAAAGGTTAAGTGACTTGCTTTGTGTTGCGCAACTGGGAATGGAAATAGCTCTCAGATCTTTTATTCTTAACAGCAGCCAGCCGAGGGAACCTGTACTTGGATCTCCAAGGATTTCCTCCTCCGGTAAAGGCTTTCATTTCCAGTAAAAGCAGGGAGGCCGAGTGGGAACAACCCGAGGGATGCCGTGCATTGTTCACGTGCTTGCAGCTGTGAGGAATGTGAAGACTGAGGAGCAGGAGGCAGCAGTGCCTGGCCAGGAGAACAGGAGCAGTTCAGGTGGCCCTGGCAGGGATCCATACAGCCAGCCAAGGGTGACTCAACAACCAGGGGGGACTTGGCCAGGCTGTGCTGGACCTTTCAGCCACCTGGTGGAGAGCAGTGCCATGTCCTGAGGTCACCTCAGTGTGGCTGAGCAAAGAGCAGACATGGCTGCTTGAATCCTAAACTTCCCAAAATGAATGGCAGGAAGCCTGAAACCCAGCTGAGCAAACCAGTGACTTTTGTGCATAGCACAAGCCCTATATCAATGACATATGAACTACGGTTTGGGGCTCAGCTACACTAAAGGCATGGGGGCAGAAAGGCTAATTCAGATGTTTAATTAAGGTGGTGCTTGGTGAGTTTTGGGAACAAATTTTAGGACGTGTTTTCTGGGATTTCAATGAGCAAATTTAAGTGTCCAAGAGATCCCTATCTGTTTTAAGTACAGCAGTCATTTAACCCTACTTGGTGTCACTTTTCTTAACAACAAAATGTGAAGAATGAACCTTTGGAAATTATTTTGAGTGGTGAAGGGCAAAACTAGGTGTGGGCCAAGGAAATAAGCAGTGGAACTGCTAAGGAAAGGATCAGGGAATTCTTCTTAGCACTGAGGTCTGAAAGTGTAGCTGGATCTCAAGGGAGACATGAACCCCATGTCACTTGGGTGAGTGAGGAGTGCATGGTCCTTTCCTGCCCTCTTCCCAAGGGAGTGGAGCTTGTCTCCTCTATCTAAAGAAGCCTTTCCATCTCTAATTTCCCCTTCCTTTGTTTGAATAGGTTATCTGATATAATTACACAACATTCAAGTGCAGGAGTGCAGGAAGAAGTGATAAAATCAAGAACAGCTTTAATGAGGCCAGAAAAGGAAGAAAAACGGAGTCAACTCAGGGGAACTTCAAGGTCCTTTTGGTGCTATTCAAGCAAAGAAATGGGAATACTGCTAAGACAGAAGAAGCTGGGTGGAGTCAGAAAGTAGATTTGGAACTAGCAGAGCATTCAGTGGTTTCAGTCCAGAAAGAAGCAGGGAGCCTTGATGGTGTCAGGAACACATGGAGAAATTTGGGTAAGCAAACATCCTGTTGTGCAGACTTGCACCTCTGCCTGCTGTAGGGTGATGTATCTGTTGCAGGGGGTGGGACTGAAGAGAAAGATAAGGAAGGATGGCCAAGACTGATGCTGGCTGGGGAACACACATTTTATGGAAAGCATCCATTTTCTGCATTCACTTGTATTAACTTATCCGTTAAAATTAAACCTAATACAAATATGGGAAAGAAGGGGAATTTCATCTCCTATGAAGAGTGTGTGTTAATATCCAGTTATTCCAGAGAAAGGTGAAGGATGCCATTGCCTGCTAGACAGGAATTTTGATTTACACAGTAGTTCAAGGGCACTGGACACAGCAATTCAATTTCCAACACAAGATAATGCAATCAGGCCCACTCAAGATACCCCCAAGCCTAATGGGAAAACAGCACAACCAAACATGTTGTCACCACAGCTCCTAAATTAATGGGGAGATAATTAATGTTCTCAGGTGTTCATGTGGGCTGGGCTGGGGGGAAAGGGGGTGTCTGACACCGATGGATGTTCTTGCATTCTATTTATGACATCATTTACTGAGAGTATCTATGTAATGTATCACAGCTGTATTCATAATTGGGTATTATTCTGACACAAATGTCCCCCTGAATTCTAGAAGTATTTCTCAGTCAGCTTTTGCATGATGATAAGGAAGCCTAAACCTTTCCTGCAGAGATAAATGCTGCAATTCCATTCTGGGTGTTCCTATTGCTCTATTCCTGCCTCACACTTTTACCTGCCTTTATCAGGATAAGTACCAAGAGCAGCAGGTTAGGAGTCAGTACCAGCACCAGTACCAGAATTCTGGCTCCACAACTCACTTCTTGAGGTGAAAACACTTCCTTATTCCTTTTTATCTCCCTGGCTAAAACAGGAATAGTTTTTGCATCAGGCTACAGAGCTCATGGTCCTTCCTGTATTTTTCTCAGTTATTTCTATGAATCTAAATTATTGTTGCAGGTGAGTTATTGTTATCTCCAGCCAGAATAAACAAAAATAAGGAAAAAAGAAAATAAAGATGTGTTACTTTTACCTCTATAGAATATCAGGGCAAGCATCTGTTTCAAAAACAAGGACAGTGTTTAATTTAGAGTGAGCGCATGGACATCAGAGTGCTGCCTAACTACTGTCAAAATAGGTGTTAAACAAAGATTTTCCTCACCAATATTTTCCCTGTAACTAGAAAATAAGTAAAGGATAAGATCCATGGAATAAACCCCAGTTATCACAGTTGTACAGTTTTCCTCTGTACAGCAACTACAATATTTTTGCTCAGATTTTTTTCTGTTCCAATTAAAAATATTTGGAGCTATTCTTCTATAAACCCAAGAAAGGTCTAACTAAGCCACTGCCATTCCCTGCTATCCTACATAACAGGCTAGGTGTAAACTTCTTTATTAGTATTTTGGCTCTGGAACTAACTTTGCAAAAAAGCAGCCAAAGTTCTTGGAAATATTATCAAAGCTTGGGAAAAAAGGAAAGCATTTGGCTCACATCGCTGTTAGTGACAATAATCAATGCCTAGACAAGCACGGCTTCAAAAAATGTGTCAAGAACTCACTTTATATTTTAAACAGACCATGAAGACATTCAAATTCTTCATCTGGAAGAGAAAAAAGAGGAGGGGGAGATGGCGGGAGGGAGAGATTTCCTTCCACCAGACAGCGAGAGATCACTTCACGCTTCCCTTTGGTAGGTTAGAGGGGAATTGTAAAGCCATCCCATGTGAACAGATGGAGGCAAAGGATCTCAGCTTTCACGGGAGCGGGTTAAAGATCCGACGCCTGGGACGGTGGGCGAGACAGGGCCCAGCAGCAGGGGCTTTCTGCCCCCTGACAGTCAGACGTCTCCAGGGCCTGCTGGGGTGGCAGCAATCCTTGGGGAGCACCTCGGCAGGTTCTCAGCAGCCCGGCACCAGCTAAGCCCCAGACTTGTATAGGCACTTCACATTTAGGAGCGTGTCTAATCCAATCAGGGGCAGATTGGAAGCTATCCGTGTACCTCCCAGATAGCATATTCTTGTCGGCTTGAAAGCAACCCTCTCTTCCTCAGCCTTCCCCCCTGTCTCCCTATCAGTCTGTGCAAGCAGCGGCCTCCCGCCTTGGGCACAAGGAGCTAATCCTATTTACTCAGCCCATCAATTTAACAGCTTTAATATTCGCATGGGTTCGATGGATGCAGCTGAAAGGTTTGCAGCAGCCAGGGAGGGGGGAGAGGCTGTGGTGAGCAGTGGGAGGCAGCCTTCCCATGCTGGCCAAAGCAGAAAAAAGTCATTCAAAACCATGAAGGCTGAGGCATGTCTCATGCCCACTCACACACTCACGCCAAGCAGACAACACATGTGCAGCCCATTACACACCCCAGCAGTGTCACTTTGGCACACCACAGCCCCAGGTTCTGCTGCCTGGTCATTTCTCTGGTCCCTCTTGCAGTGTTGGTGCTGAGGTGGCAGGAGTGCCATGGACCAGTGAGATTGAGCCTGTGTTAGCATGTGGTCTCTCTTCCTTAAACTGGAAGGTGTGCGTGGAAGGACGGACACGAGAACGAACACAGAGGGTGCCAAGCACTCCCTGATGAGAGTGGTGACCCTCTGAGCCTCCTGCTCACACACAGGCAGTTGTGGAGGACGAGGACCTCAGTCCGATTCGGCTTTATGCTTAGCTCTGTTTCTCAGCTCTCTGTTTACAAATTCCTGAACTGAAATTCCTCCCTTTATCTGTCCTGAGCATCCTTTAGCATCCTTTATCTATACCTCCTGTGCTCTGGCTATAGATTAGAGCAATCCTGAGGAGGCAAGTCTTTTTAGGAGGATTCAAGAATGCAATCAGGAAGCTGTTCAGTGCTCCCATCCTCTTGTCACTGCTCCAAGTGATCGTGGACTTCAGAAAGAACCAGCACTCACCTCTGAAGCTCCTGTGGATCCTGTGTGCCCCTCCTCCAGCACTTGGGTTTTTACTAATCACTTTACTCTAAGCGTGGAACAGCTCTTGGTTTGTGGTTTAACTCACCTGCATGAGTCACACCTGAATTCATCTCCTCACTACCGAGGTTAAGCAGAATTGGGGTGTCTGTTGCCTTTCAGGATATTGCAGCATTTGATGTGCAAAGGACACAGACCTGTCTGATATTTTGACCTGGCACATTTTTTTACATTTAATCTGCTCTTTATTTATCTGTTTAGTTCTTGAACTACATATGGTTTTGGTTGTGTTTTTTTTTCAATTTGCTTTTGCCGCTTGTGCTAGAGATCATGTGTACTAACAAAAATCACAAGAGTTTTCCAGTGCCAGCAGGCAGCCAATTTGCGGATTTTCTGTGAGTATCCAGACTTGGGCTCTGCCTCTAAGTCAGACAGACATATTTCCATCATTCTGAATTAAGACTGAAATGTAATAAAAAGAGGAAGAGCAGTGAATGCCTCCTTCAGTCATTCCTGTTCTCAAGACCCAGAGGTACTCCTCTAAAAGAGATCCCAGTGTTTTGATCTAGTGGACAACACCTTTTTCCCCAGGCTGAGAGCCCTTTGGGCAGTGACTTTACAATTCAAGTGGGATATTCCAATAGCACTACAGAGTAAGTCAGATAAAGTGACGGTCCTTTATTTGTCCGATTAGCAGTGGGAGGTTATGGCAAAGGAGAGCATTCTGAGTGTGCACTTTCCAGCTGCTGGCATGCTGTGAGCCTGACACACCCCAAGGAATCCAGAAAAAATTCTTGAAGCATGAGAGTAATTTTTCCCCTAGTTCTGCCTCCCCTTTTCCTCCAGGAGGGAGTTCCCATGTGCTGTTTAGGGCTACATCTTGATTTCCCCATTGCCCTTCTCAGCAATATATGTCATCCCTGGATATTGATGGAAACACAGACACTGTTTTTGCAGCAGATCTGTGTTCAGCCCAGTATCCTGGGGTTTGGGTGGGTTTTTTTAGTCTTACTCTCCTGTTAATTTCTTGGCATTAATTACTCATACTGTCCTACTGCTTGCTGAAGTAGGACCAAGTATTCTCTTGTTCTAAAAGCATGGGGATGTTTTTAGTAGAAGATTTGGCCAGTGCAGCTTCAAATAATTGTGTCAGCCGTGGTGATAATCAACCATCAGGGAGCAATTCACTGGAGAAAGGCTGAGAACTGCACATCAGGAGGTCTGAGGTGAGGAGGCAGAAGATCCAGAGCTGGGGGAGAGTGATGTGTCTAGCACAGCTGGATGGGAAAGGACAGGTAGGACTGCATGAAAAGTGGGAGCAGGATTCAGGACTCAGGATATTCAGAATGAAGGCAATAGCAAGGATGTGGTTTTCTCAGCCAAGATAAAATGACTTTTAGCTGGGAAGCCGTTAAAAGTGATGGCCCTCTCCTTCCTTCCTTTGCTCTGGCTGCTTGTGCCCACTGTGCTGTAGCTCTGTGACATCTCAGGCTGTGACAGAGTTAGCTGTATGGGGGAGCTAACCTGCCTGGAAACAAATAATTTACTATCCCAGGTTTATCTGTCAATGGATTGGGTCCCAGATCTGACACCCACAAGCTTTTCAAGCAAGGATGCTGGCATAGGGGAGGGGATGTTGTCAGCCAGAGAGACGGGGAGATCCACATAATTGCCAGCACTCCTTCCCTGGAAGCATCAGGCCAAAACAGCTGATGGATCAGCACGAGGAGGCTGGCACCCACACTGCTGCATGTGCTTAAAGAGGCTGCAAACAAGCAAAACATACTTTAAAGGCTAAGCAGGCCTGGGCAAAACTGAGCAGTCCCTTCCCTCCCTCAAGCTGCTGCTCTTCAGAGGCTATGGGTTGCACAAGTCACGGCAGAGCCCACGAGGAGGTCACACAGGCAGCCCGGGCAGAAGGAGCTGCAAAAGGTGGTCCACAGGGTCTAACCTCCTCACTTCTTCTCTGGGTATCAACAGTCTGCACCCCCCAGCAGCTTCCCAGCAGGGAGCAGCACTAGTGTTCCTGACTGGATATAACTCAGTTGGGGAGGGGGCAGAGGAAAAAGGAAAAAATAAAAAATGAAAAAGCTTCCAGCTTTAAATGGCATGATAGAGAGATACATCCCGCATCCCAGAAGGCAAGATTAGCGATAGATAGACAGATTAGAGGCAGAGAGATTTCATCAGAAGAGGGGAAACTCCTCAGGGTATTCTTTTCCAAATACTGGCTATTACTGAATGAGTACCACAGGAGGTGAGCCAAATCCTCACCTGGAGAGAAATGGGAAAGCTCTCCCACCAGCGGGGCTAGGGACTCATCCCAGCTGAGACCCGACCCGGTGTGCTGATGGCAAGAGGCAAACTTTACATGTGTGTTCTGCTGCTGCTGCTTCTGTCTGAGCCCACGACCAACCCCTGCGCAGGGACAGGTCAGGAGGCCGTGGACCTCTGAGGCCACACAAAGATTTCATCAGAAGTTCAACGCCAAGACATCTTCCCTAAACTGCATTCGGGCCCCCGTGCCCTGATCAGCTGCCCTTTGTTAGAAGTGCCGGCTCTCCGTAGGAGAGGCACTGTCACACTGGTGAATTGCCCTCCCATTTTCACAGGATGCTGGGTTTTTTCTCAGGAGCTTTGATGTGGAAAGGTAACGACCAAATGTCCTACACCCGCCCTGTCGCCCATCAGCTGCCGCTGCGGGTTTCAGCACCTTGTGGGGTTTCACCTCCTCCAGCGGAGTTAATCCCTCTTCACTTCCATTTCCTTCCACCCCGACTGTGCTCTCCTCCGTGAGTTTAGTTGGAGCCAGATCACACACCCCCCGCTCCGGGCTCCCCTTCCCTGGAAGCAGGAACTGGAGTGACCCCGGCAAGCCCCAGGAGAAGAGAGACAATCAGCGAGCCCCCGGTGGCCGCCGTGGTTCTGCTGTCGCTGTGCGCCAGCACAAGCAGCAAATTCCAAGAAGATGCGATCATCAGCAGCTCTGTGAAGACAGGAAAGTGGTTACAAATGCTCTCTGCCTCAAAGAGAGAGAGAAGAAACCACAGTCTGGCTGCAGCTGTGCCTCGTGCTTTCTGATTAATCTGCTGTTTAGAAACATTCGCTGTGGTACCCGTGCATAGGTAGAGGTGAAAACAAACACACCAATGGATGAAAAGGGACTGCTTTATCTCCAGCCAACACAAACAGAGCCTACTTCCAGCGTGGATACAAAGTCCTCCTACAAAAGGGAACAGAGACAGAGGTTTCTTCCTCTACAGGGAGAAAAAAATTTGCTAGGGCATATGGCATGACCATTCACGTGTGGGATCTAGGGTTTTAAATGTTAAAGCCCTCAGTGCTTCAAATACAGCATCTTCTTTAAACACTGATGCCACTCAGCAGGCAAATATGTCTCATCATCATCATCATATTTTCCTCAGTCTTCTGGCCTAAATTGTCTCTGTTTTGATAATGTGCTGCATATGCATCTGTTTGCCCAAAGAGGAGGGAGCAAGTGTTCACAAGCAGCCCTATCATGACAGTAAATGGCAGAATGAACAAAGTTAAAAGTTTTCCGAAATGTTTAATTAGCAATGGCCAGATTCTCCATACAGCCCAATGTCCAGGTATGGTTCAGTTGGAAATTACTGGGTCGGTTGAGGTGCAAAGAGATGCAAGAAGAAAATATTACTCATGAATCATAGAATGGTTTGGGTTGCAAGGAGCCTTAAAGATCATCTCATTCCAACCCCCTGCCATGGGCAGGGACACCTTCTACTGTCCCAGGTTGCTCAGAGCCCCATCCAACCTAGCCTTGAACACTTATTGATGCCTCCCTAGACAGTTTGATCCAGCCTTCCATGCTGTTTTACCAGCTGGAGCTATGTGTTCCCAGCACATCTCTGTATCTCCCTGGTGAGTCCCTTGTTCCAGGTGCTATAGGGGAGAGCTCATCCCTGAGCTTCTCTCTCACACTCCATTGCTGCAAAGCTGAATGGATCCTTTTCTGCCCCAATCTGAAAAGGCCACCACGAAACAGAGAATCTGGCCTCATTATTGATATCTGACATTCCTTATTTTCATTATCAAAAGGTTTTATTGAAGCCTTGAATTTGCCACAGTGGGTATCCTTTCAAAATCTGCCAAGTTTGCTGTAGAAAAAACAGATAACATTACCTTGGTATTTGCGGTATTCCTTGTGCTGCTCTTCCCACTTCAGCGGAAGACTGCTGAGGATGTTTAGGGAAAGGCTAAGATAAATGTTCCTCAATATCAAAATAAACAATAGAGGCTAATGTGCAGCTTGTATTTTTCATGCTCATATTGGATTCCAGCTTGAGTTTAAAGGGAGCTGCCCCAGAGCTTTCGAGGTGTGGCTCCCAAGTCCAGAAGGATCAAGGGGCAGAAGTAAGGACATATTCATGTACATGTGCACATGCAGATAAAGAAGTTTCTCTGCATAAAGTCTCTCTTTCAGCATGGAAGCATGTTGCCAACACTCAGCAAATAATAAATAATAGCAACAGTACAAGAATTCTTCCACAGGATAATTCACCAGCCACAAAAATTACCATAACTATCCACTAGCCTCTGGTCTGGCAGGGTAAAAGGCAGAAGCTTAACTTGCTGCACAAGAGGAAAAGAGAAATTCTCCAGGGCAGTCCTTTAGTGGTCCAAAGGGATCGTGGTTTTCCTGCTTTGAACTGTGTGCAAAGGAAGGAGTGAAGTCCAGAGCCAACCCACTGAGTATTCAGGCCCAGTGTTTGAAAAGCCCAGATACTGAATCCTTGATGTTTAATCCCTCATGCCAGAGTCATGCTCCCACACAAGCTGGCAGTGTCCAAGGCCATGTTGGATGGGGCTCTGAGCAACCTGGTCTAGTGGAAGGTGTCCCTGTTGATGGCAGGGTGTTGGAAAGAGATCTTTTAAGGTCCCTTCCAACCTAAACCACTCTGTGATTTGATTTGTTGCATCAGGAGATGATGAGTATAATATACCATCCTAGCAAAAACCACTTGGGGTGTGGCAGTCTAGGAGAACAAGATTAAGGCAAATGATAGGCATTTCAAGCCAAAAGTCACCATTTCATAGCTAAGTGAACAGACAAAACATAAAATGCTCTTTGTCCTTTCAAACATATAACATGACCTGCTCTATGGCCTAATCCTGGAACTCCCACAGGATGCAATTTGATGCCTCAATTATCCTGCTCCTATTGATAGGGCTCCTAAGAAGCACCCGATGTGAGACACTCTTGGTACAATCTGGAGCAAAAACAAAGAAGAAAGAGCTGCACAATTCTGGAGGCAGTGGTGCAAAACACAGCCATGCAAAACAGATTCTCATTTGATCTCTTTCTCAGAAGGCACTATCTCAGAAACATCTCAGCATATTAAGGCACTGCCTCGATGGCTTGTTACTCCTCCAGTGCCTGAAAGACTGAGTTGCTGGAGCCTTCTTTGAGACATGTTTCATTCAACTGTCAAATCTAAGTATTTGGGTTCAGTTTCAGCTGTTGCCACTGCAATGTCACCTGTGGTCCTTCAGAAAAAGCAGGAGACAACAGTGTTGGTGGTGGTGCCTCAGCTCCACTGGACAAAACACTGCCTGGTTTCTCCTCTCACTGACATGGAAATAACTCCACTGCTTTCAACAGAGTAGCCCTGTCAGCTCCAAATCAGATCTGTTGACCTTGCTGGGTCTGTCTTATGCTGGTGTTGTTGCTGAGGTTACAGGATGGAGAAATGATGACCCCTATCTCTGCTTTCCTCTGTTATGGTAGACCTTTGAAATGTACCCAAGGCAAGTTTTGACATGGGAAAACCTGTTGTCTCCTAAGAAACTCCAGATAGATTTAGCTACTGAAATTGCTTTAAAAATCCTTTTGCTCTTTCCCTGTGATTGTCAGGAAAATCTCCACAGAACCCCTGGACACAAACACTTGAAGTCCCCCACAACAGTATGAAATGTCACTTCAGAGCAGTGTTCCTTTGGGAATATCTGGTGGTAGCTTCTTACAGAGGCAGCTGGCCTTTATTTTTCATCCCAGGCTCACTGACACTGCATGAAGAAGCCATTCCTGAGCTTCCAGGATTTCTGCTGACACTGAGCACAGGCCTGAAGACAAAGCCGTAGGGATGCATGTTGCAGTCCTAGTATTCTGGGTGGAAAACTGTTCCCTGGTGAGGTTGATAAGTAGGAGGATTCTGATACAGCAGTTCTTGTAGGGTTTTACCTCTAAATTAATCCAAGGGAAACAGGTACAAAACCAGGCTTGCTGAACTGTCACAGCCATGTATCTAAAAGTGAAGAAGTGACACATGCTGATTGTCCAAGCCATGGAAACAGGGATAAAGGGAGGGCAGGGGATTTAATATTTTCCTAGATGAGGCAGAGTCAGTCCCCTTTCCTGCCTGGCAGATGAGTTTGCCCACATTTTTTTACTGCTGGACCACAGTGCTACAGATAATCACAGTGTAAACTATGTTCTTTTAGTGCAGCTTTTGTCTCTTTTCTGTAGGATGGAAAGTCTCCTTGTGAAATCAGACTCTGTCATGCCAGGCACTGAAGAAAACGCTTGTTGAAAAAAGTGCCTGTTCCCAGGCTTTCAGACTAAATAACACCAGACCAAAGGTGAGGGGGAAGCAGAAACCTGAACTCCTTGATGGAGTTCCTGCAGCAAGTCCATGTCCAGAGTGGAACTGAGTCCAAACACCTCACACCTTGCTTGTAACAATCAGGGTGAAGCTGCTCCCCAGCCCACCTTGCACTGAGCAGGTTATTATTTTCCTGCCTGTTGCTATAACACACAACCAGATTTGTAAAATATGTGAAAATTATGGCTTCATAAATAACATGATCCAATTTCTATTTGCTGGCCACCTGATCTCTTTTGTGTATTCAGGATTACCAGGATTCAGGATAAGCTAAGGAGAGCTGCACATGCTCATTTTGCCTCACTTCCGAAGTCCTGGGTGTGTTTATCCTTAACCATAATCCTTTCCCCAGCCTTGCTCCTACTCCCAGCCCTGACCTTATCTTAGACTGTCAGAATAAGAGTTTAAAAACAAAGGTGCAGCCAATTTTCTTTTCTTTTTAACACAGCTTGACAGGGTTAAAATGCAGAACACAGACCTTCCAATTTTCACGAAGTGCTGTGATTGCCTTGTCTGCTCTGCACTGTTTTATGCTAAAATCCATGGAGCCATTCTAATTTCAGAGGAAAAAGGGAGCTGCCTTCCATTCCACAGCAGGAGTGGTAAAAGCACAGGTAGGCTGGTATTTATGCACAACCTTCAGACATAGGGTTGTTGTTGTTATCATTTACAGTAATGGCTGTGTTGCAAGTTGAGAGCTGGTGGTACAACACCTGTAGTAATTACTACACGGTTATGGTGGTGATGAGTCTTTGTCGTGTTCAGGGTGAGAAGGACAAGGAACAAAGGTGTGAATGAGCTACACTTTGTCCCCTGAGCTGCCAACAGTCACAGAGCCTTAACTGAGGAGCAGCCACCTGACCTTGGAACTGATGTACAAATTTCACACGACTCGGGCTTTTAGGAGCCTCCATCCCACAGACTTCATGGGGACTGAGCCTGTTCAGAAGCAAAAGACAAAAGCAGTTTTGCTCTTCACTTCAAAGGGGAGAGAATCTGGCCCTATCTGCAATCAGTTCAGAGATGCTGGTGGAGCAGAAAAACTCTGAAGTAGAGAAACCCCAGGTCTGTGCCCTCTGTGGAAGGCCCTGTCTGTTGGATCCTGATGACATGAGTGAGGAACTGACTGGATGGGAGTAACTTCAGCTGCCTGTGATTATGCTACTTTTTCACACACTCGTGCTGGAATATGGAGTGAACACAATGCTGCTGTTTGTCCACTCATGTGCACTGCATATGAGTGGACAGAAAAGCTGTGCCTTATGTGTCTGAGGCAGTAAAGCTCATCACAGCAGTTAAGAAGTCCTGAAGGCAGCGACTTGAAAAAGGATGGTTGAAATTTTTTTACCAGAAGTATTTGTGTGGTTGAAATTTTTTTACCAGTATTTCTGCTAAAGAATCCTCTTTTGAGGATTTTGTGCCATTGGAGTTGCTTTTGCCTACAAAGCTGAAGTTGATGCTGGCGTTTATGTGCTGTTATTCTCAAGCCTGGAATAAGGACAAGCAAAAGGAGTTTGAAGGTGACTCAGATGCCATTTTCTGTACTGTATTTATCTAGTGCCAGTCACAGACTTCATACTCTGCTGGCTGCCTGAGGACTAGGAAGAAACAGTCTTCACAACTCCTATGATTTATCACCCACATCATAAAGTTTAATTTCACTTTTGAAGTACTGGTGCTGCCCTGGCTGAAAAAAAAGGAGGCTGGACAAGCATGCTTATGCTTGTAGTGGTATTGGAAAATTTCTCAAGTACCTGTGGGCAGGTGTGGCTCACATACTTGGGTTAAACCAATCGGCCAGATCTAGGGTCAGGAAGGAATTTTGCCCCAGGTCACATTGGCAGGGACGATTGCGTTGTTTTTGTTTCCCTTGCTTCACAGTGTGGGTTGTGGTTGGCTTCCTAGATTATCTACTGCCATCTTAAGAAATGCTAATGACCCAGGCTTTAGGTCCACAGGTGGAATTGTAGATCCAAACCTGCAGGTCTCAGGCCTAGCTCTGATAGTGACTGCAGCCACTTTGTGCCCCTGTGCAGAGACTCCAGCACAAGGCATCCTCAGGGCTCTCAGCATCCTTCAGATTGCCCTGTGGTCGGGGCATCTCCACCTAATAGAATCCCTGTAAGTGTGCAATTTGGAAATCTGGCCATGCTGTTCCTCTCTCTTCATTCTTTCCCTTTGGTGCAGCAGGTTTTCAGATTGTTTTGGGTGATGGAGCACCTTGTGATGAGGACTGGGATATGGATGCTCCCTGGAATTTGTCAGCCTGCAGGATGATTATGATTGCGATGCCCTGGATTTGTGGATGTGGGTGACCTTTCCTGGGTGGCACAGGACTGTCATTTGGTTTCCTGTGTTGCTGGGGGGGGGTGGGGGGAGGCAGTGTTGGTACTGTTCACTTTTTTAGTGGAATTGTAAATACTAGAAGGTTTACATTTAACAAGTACTGTTCCCATACCACTTATGTGGGATGACTGGAATCATATTAGGGACATGGTTGCACGATCCAAGAAAGCCAGAATGAGAAAGCATCACTTCGAAGGGATGGCAGTCTCATAAGCAGGCATTCTTCCCTGTTAATGAAAGCACTTCGGCCATAATTGCACTGTTAATTCATTTCAGATATGTTGCTGCATCTGAATTTCCCAACTAACCAGTGATTAAAACAACAAGTCGCTTGGGGAGTGGCTTGTGTGATGTTGGTATTAATACGATGAAAACAACCAGAAAGTTAGGGGCATTCTTCTGAGGTACTGAAAACCCTTAATGAGGCCCTTAATTATGCAATAACTTCTTTGCAAGCAAACACATGCCTATTATCATTATTATTGTGTTGATAGTTGATATCCCACTGACATGAACAATTTAGAGAATTCCAAGTATTATGCAGCTCTCCTGCCAGCTCGGAATAGGCTGACACAGCTACAGCTACCTATTTAAGAAGATTAGCCTGATTTTATTTGCATAAGAATTTAAAGCGACAAAACCACTTACCACACCCAGGAAACGATCATTAAAAATGAATTACTACACATTCTTTTATTAGCTGTGTGGTTAACTTCTGAATGCTACAGTCAATGCCGAATCCAAAGAGAGATGCCCTGGAATATCTTCCACTAGGTTTTGCAGGTTCTTAGAATCACAGAATATGCTGAGTTGGAAGGAACTCATCAAGACCATTGAGTCCAAGAATCACATCATGTACCTTCCTTGGATGTGCAGAGAAAATGTCTCATTATCCAGTCTGGGGAAAAAAAAAAAAAGAAAGGGCATCTTGAGTACAATGTACATAATTATTCTTAAGTGGGCATCCCCTAGGAATGATGACAAGCAAGTCTTTGCAAGCCTTGTGTTACTTACACACAGCTCCAGCAGTTCTGCATGTCTGTGTTGGCCATTACTCCGAGACATCAGGCTAAAGAAGCCGTAAGCCACGGGCTTCATTTTCGGTTGAGGATCTCCTAGCCCAGAGAGGAGCCCTCCAGGAAAGGCAAGGTATTTTATGCCGGCATCTTCTGCTGAACAGAGGCAGAGGAGAATCCATCCCAGCAGCTCAAGCTTCAACAGGTAAGTGAAAGAAGAGAAGGAGCAAAACCTGATGGAAAAGAGAACACAGAAAACTTTCCTTTTTAAAAGCCTCAGCCACGGGCTGTTGGTTTTTGTTGTTGTTATTGCTCGAGCAGCAGCCAGGTGCCAGCGCCGACTGCAGCGCTTTGGGATGTGGGGAACGGGGTCAGCTCCGGCACCGTGGCCCGCGCGCGGCCCCTGCCGGCACCGTCAGCAGCTGCGCCCGGGGCCTGCTGGAAGAGTTCGGAAAATCTTGGAATCACGGAATGGCCTGAGTCGGAAAGGACCTTAGAGACCACCCAGTTCCAACCCCCCTGCCGTGGGCAGGGACACCTTCCACTACCTCAGGTTTCTCAGAGCCCCATCCAGCCTGGCGTTGAACACTGCCAGGGATGAAGCCTAGTGGTCTTCTTTCAAAATACCCAGCACAGAACCGTAGTCGTTATTTTCTTTTCTCTTGTCCTCCAAAACTTAATTGCATGGCCATTGAAATGACTGGAAAGAGTTTTATTTTAAGACTTTAAAAATTTTAAAAGCAGCTTCAGTAATTATTTGGCAGATATTTTCCAATATATAAAAGAATGCCTGAAGGAGATTCACCCCTCCCAGCCAAAGGGGGAGCAGCAGCCTTCCAGCCCAGCTCCTAGTAATGAGAAAGCAGGGAACGAGATGCAAAAGATCGTCCAAGAGAATTATAGAATGGTTTGGGTTGGAAGGGTTCTTAAAGATCATCTCATTCCAACCCCCTGCCATGGGCAGGAACACCTTCCACTATCCCAGCTTGCTCAGAGCCCCTTCCAGTCTGGCCTTGGACACTGCCAGGGATGGGACAGCCACAGCTTCTCTGGGCAACCTGTGCCAGGGCCTCTCCATCCTCACAGGGAGAATTTCTTCCTAATATCCAATCTAAACCTGCTCTCTGTCAGTGTGAAGCCATTGCCCCTTGTCCTGTCACTCCAGGCATTTGTCGATAAACAGCAGCAGTGACAACCCCTTTTTAAATTGCCTGTATGGCACTTCCATGGCTCTGTCAGAGGAACCAGGCTGAAAAGCACCTACAATTAAACTGCACCCGAAGCAGCCCCTGATCACAGTGATGGCACTGTCTGGCTCTATGTCAGAAATGCATCTTTGAGGAGTTTCTCTGGAGTTTCCATCCTTCCCCAGCCAGGAACTGCACACCAATATCTGCATGTGCCTGAAAACATGACAGCAAACCACACCTTGGAGAGCCAGGGAAGAGGTGCCCCGGGGGACAATCAGACACAGAGGTACAGAGGGGATGCCTGAGGGTCCCTGTTCCATCATGGACAGAGGCAGGTCTGGCTGAGCCTGTGCCTTGTTCCCAGGGTGACATGGGGATGGTTGCTCTCACCTGTCCTTCCTTGCCTCTTCCCAGAGCGAGGGCTTCAGATTGTTCAGCTGCCCCTGTGCAATCACATCCTTGCTGCTGGTCATGCTGTGAAGCCACGTGCTTGCAGAGCTTGTGAACCAAAGGTTGCTTTTGTTTTTCGATCCCAGGCAGTGGCAGGGATAGGCTGTGGGGCTCACACGGTCTGGTTCCCAGGATACCACCAGCTACATCACCAACCTGCCCACGCGTTCAGCATCTCTTCTTGACACTCTCATGGCAGTTAGGGAACCTAAAAGTAATCAAGTATCTGACCTGAACTGGTTTCCAGGAGAGCAGAGCACCAGCATTTGTCCAAATTCTTTAAAAACATGTGCCTGAATGTTCAGGAGAAGTAAAACTGTGCTATTGTACAGAGAAAGTTTACATCCCAAGCCAGGAACTGGCAGATTCATGCAAGAAACATTTGTATTTCTGTTTCCATGTCCAAACCTCTCTTGTGTGGCTAAATGTTTGCCTCCAAGGCTGTCAAATTTGTCACTTATATGGAATCTAAATTCACATCCTTGTCAGCCTGAATCTCTCAGTCTAGGAAATGGGAATGGGAAGACACTACACAGTAGAAGAAAGAGTGACACTGGAAGACCATGATGTGTCCTTTTACCACTGAAGCCCTCAGTGCCCTTCTTGTCAGTGCTGTGGCACAGGATTCAACATTCAGGAATTTAGGGTTGTCTTGCCAGAACATTCTGCCGTGAATTTAAAGAAATCACTTAACGTGAAATCTTGTTCTCACGGTAGCTCATGGGAGTCTTGCCACGGAATTCAGTCCTTTAAGAAAGAAAAATGTGAGATGTCCCCTGTTTGACATCAGAGAGGAAGTACTTTGGGGCAAGATTATCTCTTGCTTTGATAGTTGGTGGACCTTTACTTCATCATGGAACAACAATAAGAGCTATATAATTGAATGAGAGAAATAAGGCTCTGATTATGGGAAAAGGAAAAAATGTTTACCTTTGCAAAGACAACTGGCACACACCTTACAAGATCTCCACAGACCATGAGCCAGAAGAGAGAAACAGGAGTACAGATCCCTGCAAACCAAGAAGCCAGATTGGTGGCAGATAGGGCAGACTGATTTAATGTTGCATAGAGGTCAAAACAGAAACTTCAGCATCAAAGAAAGGAGGAGTGCTGCGAAAGCCCAGTGCTCAGAAGTAGCACTTACCAGAGGTATCATATAAACTTAACCCTGCTGTCGTTTTTCCTGTTGGAAAGAAAGGAGGTGAAGGCCACGACCTGTGAAGCAGAGGTCAGATGTTACAGACCATCAGGCAAAGGAAGTGACAATGGGGAAAGGTTCTTCTCTGAAGAACTACCAGATGGTGGCTAATCTCAGTCAGGGGAGAAGGCATGGCCACCAAATCTACACCGGCTCCCTGAACCTGACACTCAGGCATTATCAAGGGAAAAGCATGTTCTTCCAACTGTTACAAGACAGACTATGCAGTGCAAGCCATTCAGTTAATCACAGTGCTGTGCTGATTTGGGACAGAATTTTCCAGGATCAGACATACAACAGGTATTTGCTTGTTAATTGTTTCTGCACAAAAGCTGGAATATTAAATACTCTGAAAATTTCTACCTTGGTTGAAATTTTTCCTCCTGCCCCTCTGATTATTTGTGAAAATATCTTTGTCTTCTCATGTAGAAGAAAGCACAGACAGTTGGATGGTATGAACTGGCAGAGCTCTGTGATCTGCATTGGGGTCTGTCCTGGAGACTTTTTATGATAGTAGTGGTGGAAATGTTGTCTTTGCATTCAGTTGCAAATCTGCTCACAGATTTACTAAGGGATTTCTGCTAGCTGAGCTCAAATAGGACTCCAGCATTTCTATGCCTGTCCTGGGGATGATGAAAACAGAAATGGAGGTAGAGGTGGAGGTGAGCTCTGGAGTCCCAGAGAGGCATCTACTTGAGGCAGTAGGGCACAGAACCGAGAATGGAAACCTAAATGCTTCTTGTGAGATTCATCACTACATGGGTTGCATTTAATCTTGTCTGAGTAGCTTATGTTTTCACCATGCTTCTGTTTCCCTGCCTGGGCCAGAAGGAATAGAGGCCCCATTGTTGTGAGCAGCTGCCCCGAGAGCCGCGTGCAGAATGCAGAGCTGGGATGTTGCTGTGCCCAGAGAGAGCCTCGCATGACAATGACAGCCACTGGGTTTGTGTCCCTTCCAGCCTCTGTACACAGGAATGGAGGGATTGTGCTCTTGTTGTCTCTGTTCTGAACACCTCAGTGGTGTGGTTTGAGTCCCTCTGTTTGGCAGAGCAATCCAGAGATGTGAAAAAATAATCCAGCCGGCAGAAAACAATTAAGAACCTTCATGAAATTTGGTGTGTGCTTAAGTGCTAAGCTGGGTCTGTCATTGCTGCTGTGATCAGATCTCCTTAGCATTATGTAGGTGAGCAGTATCACACATTATTTTTTTTCCATAAGGAAAAGCAGTGGGAGCAGCATGTTTTACATGCCTGTCATTCATTACCTTAATATCTGGTATTAACTTGGTATTACACCAGCTATAACCAAGGTCCTCACTTCTTCTGGACTGCTTGGAAATAGGGTGCACAGGAACACACTTCTTCAAATGATCCACTGTGCAATGCCTGTGTGTTGGTATCTACCAGGAACAGCACTCTGTAGACTGCCACATGGGATGTGCATTTCTGAACCATGGAAATGAGAGATGTAACACAGTTCAGGGAGGCGCAGCCAGGAGGTAACAAAGCCCTCCTGAGCATACTGTGGTACACCCCCAAGTGAGCCTGTCACATCCTGGGAGATGTCTTCTCAACCATTTTCTGGGCATCTCAGCCACCCTGTCATGAAGTAAGGTTAGGAATACAGCAGAAAATACAGATATAACCCATGGTACGAGCTGTGAAACCCCTCTGAATTCATGCTGCTTTTGCTGTTGGTACCTTTTAGAAGTCCTGCTTCATCTTTTGAGTTGACATTTCAGTGTTTTTCCTGTGCTAAATGTGCAAAGCTGTCCATGACAGGAAGCAGAATAAACTCTGCTTGCAAAGAGCCTTGTTCTCTCTATTGACAAACTTGAAATTCCCTTCAAAATTTGGATCTCTTGAAGCTGGGGGATCTTTCTGATTTCTTTTAGGCATCTTGTTATTATTGTGTGAGATGGACTCTGCAGGGTAAGCAATCCTTTTCATGAGAATAGTCTGTTTTTCCTCCATACTGGCAGCTGTTTATTAGGAAATGGCCACAAAGTGACATTATTTTAGAACTGCAGCAATAGGACTCAGAGCTTCAGCAAAAACTTTCAGCATGATTTCAGATTTCATTGGACAACAGAATAGGAGATTTTGACTGAAATGTTTCCAAAAATAGCAAAACCCTCACCCACTCAGAGAGTTGAATGTGCAACCTCAAATTTTGATGGGGAGAAAAAAAAGCGATGACATTTTCCTTCCAGATTTGGATCAGTCCCAACAATAAACTTCACTTTTTATAGGAACCAAATAGTCATAATAGGAATTAAACTGCACATAGATCATAAATAGAAAATACAAGACACTAATAAAACTATCAGATACACACAAGGCAGAAAGTTGAAAACAGCAGAGAAGAAAATGAAATAGAGGAAGGTATAGCTTATATGTGGAAAAATGAGACTGGAGTAGAGATGGAGGCACAGATGTGAGTTGCCATGGGGCAGGGCTGAAATGCTCCCACCCCAGCCATGGAGAGCTGCAGTCATGAACAAGGTAAGGAGTACAAGGCATGGATTCTGGAGGAAGTCCAGAGGAGGGAGACCAAGCTGATCAGAGGGGTGGAGCAGCTCTGCTGTGAGGAAAGGCTGAGAGAACTGGGATTGTTCAGCCTGGAGAAGAGAAGGCTTTGGGGTGACCTCAGTGTGGCCTTGCAGTGCCTGAAGGGAACCCACAGGAAAGATGGAGAGAGACTCTTGACAAGGGCCTGGAGTGACAGGGCAAGGAGGAATGGCTTCATACTGACAGAGAGCAGGGTTAGATAGGTTATTAGGAGGAAATTCTTGGCTGTGATGGTGGTGGGGCCCTGGCACAGGTTTTCCAGAAAAGCTGTGGCTGCCTCATCCCTGGCAGTGTCCAAGGCCAGGTTGGATGGGGCTCTGAGCAACTTGGGATAGTGGAAGGTGTCCCTGCCCATGGCAGGGGATGGAATGAGATGATCTTTAAGATCCCTTCCAACCCAAACCATGCTATGATTCTGTGATTTTGTGACTCTGCACTCTCTACCCACCCAGCCTGAGGCCTTGGGAGGTGCTAACTGGGAGCATATCCAGCTCCATCCACTGGAGAGGCAGGAGATGTTTTGGGAGAAACCAGTGATACCAAAGGAGGCAGCTGGGACCCACAAGCCAGAGGTTTTCTGGCTTCCTTTGGTGTCCCTGACCCGACTCTTGCTTCTCCAACTGCAAAATGGAAACAACAAATATCATCCCACTCTTGTTTATCTGCTGAACCCCTTTGGAAGCGGTTCACGGTTTGCCCTGGGTTTTGCTCCCTGTCTCTCCACGCTCCGTGCCGGGGATCCCGGGGTCACCGCCGCAGGACAAAACAGTGGGAACAACAATAACTGCGCAGTCCTGGCACAGGAGGGGGGACGATTGTTTTCAGCCTTTGCAGCCCACGACTGTTGGTACAAGTGACAGATACAATCAGGCCTCAGGGTTTTCCTTACATTTATATGTCTGGGGAAGGGTGTCAGCCGCTGTTCTCAGCCACTCTGGTGAACTGAAGCTAAAGATCTGGGCAGGTGGGGGAGAGAGAGAGAAATGCTTTGAATTGCCATCGAAAGAAACACGCATAATTCCTAGAAATGCTTTGTGTCAGTTTCAAAGATCCTACTGGGAATGCAGCTTATTCTCTGGCCAACATGTTTCCTTTGTAAAAGGCACAACTGGTGTATTTTGGGGTTTTTTTTTAGTCTCCAGAAGCAGTCAGTATCTATGTTTACTTCGACTGACATGCCTGTAAGTTCAATCAGCTGAAATGGTTTACGTGCAGTAAGGGATGGAGCAAGTTCACATGGTACTCTAAGAGGACCTTGAGACAAACTGTGGTCTCACTGATGTAACTGGAGGTTCTGTTTCTGATCTCTGCTGATCTGAGAAGGATGAAGCAGGAAAAAAGGAAATACTTAACCCTTCTGGTAGAAAACATCACGGGAAGTGGAGAAAGTAATGTAACATTTCTCTAAAGCCCCACTGCAGAATTGTGGTTAAATGTGAAAAAAGTTCTTATCCTCCCACTGCCTTTACAAGAGTATAAAAATGGTACCTCTGAAGCTTAGCTGGTATTGGAGTCAACAAAAAACAAACAAATAAACCCCTGCAATAGTTAAGCACTGTTACTTAATAGAGCTTTAAATCCTAACCAGCTTCTAGTGTAAAAGTATCAACTTTAAACCTACATTTTTTTGGCCATGGTTAAGTCTAAGGTTTAACCTCAACCAGTGATTTTTTTTGCCTAAGCCTTGATGTGTTTATGGCACACTGCTTGTGGTGACAATCCTACTTTCAGTAGCCATATCTCTGCTTCAAAGTCAGGTCTGTCATCTCCTTTCACTGAACTCAGCAGTTTCCTGAGCAAAATTCTGTGGATTAAAATAAAATAAAATAAAATAAAATAAAATAAAATAAAATAAAATAAAATAAAATAAAATAAGAAACTGTTTTAAAAACAGCCCCAACCCAAATATAGTTCTGACATTATTTAAATTTTTAAAAAGAATGTATCTTTCTTGTTTTACCCTGCCATTAAATGCACCAATGTCATCACTGCATGGCTTCTGCTGAACCAAACAGACCACAAAGCCCAAAGCCTTTACCCACTTTCTCTTTGATGAACACTCAGTGCCTTGGTTTGGAATTTTGTTTAATTTCTTTCACTGAGGGAAGTGCTGGCACCATCTGCTGGGACTTTTGTCACTGCAACCACTAAACATAGAATCAGAGAATCACAGAATGGAAGGGACCATAGAGACCCCCCAGTTTCAACCCCCCTGCCATGGGCAGGGACACCTTCCACTATCCCAAGTTGCTCAGAGCCCCATCCAGCCTGGCCTTGGACACTGCCAGGGATGGGGCAGCCACAGCTTCTCTGGGCAACCTGTGCCAGGGCCTCAGCACCCTCACAGGGAACAATTTCTTCCTCATATCCAATCTAACCCTGCTCTCTGTCAGTGTGAAGCCATTCCCCCTTGTCCTGTCACTCCAGGCCCTTGTCAAGAGTCTCTCTCCATCTTTCCTGTGGGCTCCCTTCAGGCACTGGAATCTCACAATGAGGTCACCCCAAAGCCTTCTCTTCTCCAGGCCGAACAATCCCAGTTCCCTCAGCCTTTCCTCCTGCATAAGGATTTCAGTCCTTGCATCTTTAAACATACCAAATATTCCCAGTTTGACTCATACGGCTACTTTTTTTTGTTATTATTTTTATTTTTTCCACACCTGTGCTGGATTTAGATTGCATTCACCAGACCTCAGCAATTCCCTGCAGTCCTGGGTTCTGCCTGGGTTTGGGGATGCAACTGAAAAGTCTTCTGTACAGTTTCATGCTGAGACTAAACAGATTAATGAAGGTGATAGGACAAGGTTTTAAACTGAAAGAAGGTAAATTCAGGATAGATATAAGGAAGACAATTTTTTATGGTGAGGGTAGTGAAACACTAGAAGAGGTTGTCCAGACAGGTGACGGATGCCCATCCCTGGAAATATTTAAGGGAAGGTCAGAGGAGGCTCTGAGCAACCTGGTCTGTTGAAGATGTCCCTGTTCACTGCCAGGGGATTGGACTAGATGACCTTTGGGGGTCCCTTTCAACCCAAACAATCCTATGGTTCTATGACTCTATGATTCTGTTGACTTGAGTCCTATTGTCCAGGTCCCATAGAAATGGATTTTATTTGTGAAGGAGACTACTGAATTTAAATGAAGAAGTCTGAGATGAAAAACAGCCTCAAAGAAAGACTGAAGTATTTCCTTACTTTGTGTAAGATTCAGGAAACAGGGATCAGTCTATGACAATATAACCAAACTCTTTTTCTGTAGATCTCACAGCAAGATTTTATTAAGCTGAGAACCACAGGAACCGGGAGTCAAATCGGCAAAGATGTTTTCATAACATTTTCAGTCTTAAATATAACCTTGTAACTGGAAATTATTGTAGATAATAAATCTGGGAATTACTATAGAAATTAGATTCCCAAGATTGTTGGGAATGTAAAACTAGGAGAATGGATAAAGTACCATTTATATTCGTGTCATATCCCTCACAATTTTTAAATAGTTATTAAAAATGCATACAAGAATATGCATATTTTAGATGTATATAATATATAGTATGTAAAATACATATTTTGTGTATGACATAGATTTTGTATATTTATATATACTATATATGTGTTATATAATCACATGGAATTGTCAAAGCTTTAACTCCCAAACATTGTAACATATATATTTCTTAGTAATTTTAAAATTTTACTAGCTATATTTACTCTGTATTTTATGTCTTGTCATAAATTAAGAGATATTTAAATCCTTATGATAGGTAATTCACACATTAAACCTTAAATATATATATATTGAGGACAACTTCCCATTTGAAACTCCACCTTTACCAGGGAGAGGGTGATTTCTTTTTTTCTGTGGATCCAAAATGAAATTACCTGACTTCTGTGTTCAAAAGCAGTCCTTAAGGCGGTACAGTGGAAACATCAGGACAAAATTAATCTAGTGAGGGTCACTTTGGGGTGACAAACTCACTCACCTCTGATTGCACATGGCATCTAAACCAGACGAGCAGAAACTTTCTACTGGAAGTTACAATGTTGCAGCAGTGCATCTCTCCGATGCCCTGTACTGACCTGAACACCAACGATGGCCAATCACTGCAGAGAATTGCCATTTTGGGGCATTTTCAGGAACTCCTAAAAGGAGGCATAATAGTGGTGTGGTTGAACAAGGTGTACGAGGTCTTGTTTTGAAGCTGAATTTCATCTCCGATACAAGCATTTGGAAATGCTTATACCCCACATTTGGAAAACTTGAAACTGAGCAATTCCCAGTCAAGCTTTGCTTTCTTGCTGATTTTATTAGTTTGTCAAATGTTGGTTTGGCAGATTTTAAAGCACCAAAAAAACTTGATAACAGTTGATGTAATTTGGCATTAATAATTTGAAGCAGGTGCCAGACCTACCTGCATGATGCACTCTGAATAGGGCTGTTGGGGGGAATGGTGGCAGCACCTGCCAGTTTTTAGGAAAAGAGTCTGACATTCCATTTGTAGGCCCATTTCTTCAGTTCAGTCTGAGACACTGCTCAGTGCTTCATCCAGCCTCATCCCCAATGGACTGTGGAGCACATTGTCCTGAGGAATCCGAGGGCTCTGGGCAGATGGAGCGGTGATGTCATCTGACTTTTCCATTTCTACTTCCTATGAACATTTGCCTTATTCTTACATGCCAGCTCTTTCTCGGCATGTTTTAGGCTAGAAACATTTTTCTTTTCTGGGTGTAGAGAAGGAATCACTTCTTTTTGATTTCAGACAAGATCTGGCAAGTGAGCTCTTGTTGCTAGTCAAAGAAAAAGCCTTAAAAAAATTAAAACAGAATCTGTGTTTAGCAAAGTGATTTGCATAAGCTGTACACTTGGTTCTTAGAGTTGGAACAGTTCTAACCTATGACAAATTCCTCTGTCTGGGCTGTCTTCCAAAATCATTTTCATCTACCCTGGCAAAAGAACTGAAGTCTGCGTTCTGCACTAATTAAAGGCCTTCAGGAGAAGGGCCCCAGTTGAAATGCTGACACACTTTGTACACGCTTTATTTGTGAAAGGGGATACTGAGCCCATTTGATGGCGCCTCCTGCTCTGTCAGGCCGTGCAAAATTTTAAGTGGGGAAACAAAATGGGCACAGTTATGTCTTGTTAAGGTTCTGAGTTACTAAAACACTGCAGTTTTCTCCATTAAAAAAGCATGATATGGAGATTTTTTGATCTTTGAATAACATTAATAAGCAGTAAAAAGGCTAAAACCCATGACAGTTCCTTAGTGAATATGAACTGACACTCCCATTTTATGAAGTACTATGGCTTAACGCAGCTGAGTCTCTGTCTCCCTAAATATCTTCATTTTGGAAACAGCAGAATATACACCCAACATCCCTTTTACATAAAACTGGGAACTGCTGAAAAGGGAAGGCAGGAAGAACAGCTGTCCCAATAATTCTGTGGAATTCTTCCGCCAGGACTACCACTCCAGTGAGGATGCTTTCCAGGCTAGATCCATGACAGGCTTCTCAGCTTTTTAGTATTCCCGAAGTATTCAATGGCAATCAGAGTCCTTGACTGAGGAAGGCACCCAGAAAGTCTCTTTTTCTGAAGTTGTTGTCCTGAGTATTCACCACGTGCTTTGGGACACAAGTGCTTGGGCTGAAGAGAGGTTTTAACTATTCTGGATGTTAACTACTTTGTCCAAGAGCCCAGCAGGAGGCAAGGAAAGAAACTCCTCCTCTGTGGGGAGCCTCACCTAGTAGGAAGTGTGCTCTGAAAACATGGATTAGACTCAACTCTGCAGCTGAACTACACGGAGAGCTCCTGCAGAGACTAACAGAGCTTAACCAGGGTTCAATGCACTCACCCTGGCCAGGGAGAGGAGGGAAGTACATCTATCCAGCAGCAGATGTTCGGATGCTTAGTGACCTGTGGGAAAACACTTGGGAGAGGCAAGGGCACTTAGGCAGCTGCATGGTGTTTGAGGAATTTAAGGAATCCCAGCCCATGTCCTAGGCTTTTCTCCTTGCTCCTTTGCACTGAGAGCAGAAAAGAAAAAAAAAGGAGGAGCAGAAGGATTTCTCCCTCAGATATTCTTGCAGCATTCCTCAGGCTTCACCCTGCTTGTCTGCTGCAGCCCTCACTAAACAGTTTTATTGTAAAGCAGCAATGCACTGATTCCATAGCTTCTGAGACAGATCCAGGGTTTTTGCTAGCAAATAAACTCACAAACATAATCAACATTCTTTATGAATCCTCATCGTTTCCTTAGGAGGAGGAATTTCTAGCCTGTTTTCTATGAACCTTACATGCGAAGTTTCCACAAGCACAAATGCTCCAATAGTTTGCTGCCTTCTTGGGCACAGGGGACAATCCTGTCTTGTTTTTGTCCCTAAAAGTATTGACTGTATTAGACACTGGGCACGTGCTTTCGAAAGAAAAGCACCATGAATGCTTGCATGTCCCTGTATTATCGGCCACGTGCTCCATCCCTGGGAGACAAACGGGCCACTGAAATGCGGCTGGCCTGGACGTCCCACATACCAAGCAGATGCAAGCAGAATGCCATAGGGAAATAAGAAACACATTGTATGTGATTTAAAAGGCTTACAGCTATGGAATATCCCTCTGAAAGCCTAATGAACATCTCCAACACACTGACAATCAAAGTACAAAACGCGCCCTGCATCAGGATACAAAACCACGGAACTGGAGATAATCTCGGAAGAGACCCACAAAATAAATCTACTGACAGCAGCACCTATAAATCATACAACTCCAGCACTTGGCTTGTCAAAATGTCTCCAAGCTCAGGATTTTCTGTGGAGAGGAAGCTGTCCACACAGATTCTTTCTTGATTTTATGCCTTCTGTTTGCCTCTCCAGTGAGCTTGTGTCCTGGGTTTGGGGTTTGTCTTTGTTTTGCTTTCTTAGATGCTAATATGGCCCAGACTGACTTTGACAAAGTTAGGGATTAGAAATACAGCTTTCTTACCACAAGGCTGGAAAAAAAATTATACAAACACTTGTTTGAGTGACTGAAAATACAGGCTTTTTTTGGAGTGATTGGATCAATGTTTGGATGTAGTGGGGAGACTATCTAGGAAAAATGAAGGGGGAAAGGAAAAATCTCTCAGGCTCAGTCTTCTGGGGGTACTTTTTTTGCATGAACCTCCCTATTTATGACACATATGAGCTCTTGGAAGTACATCTGCAGAGTTTCCACCAAAAGCTGAGCTGGCAAAGGTGACAAATGTGGCAAGGGCAAGGTGAAAGAGGCTAACAAGATAATTTCATCCCTCATTCTCAAAGGGAAACACGGCTTGAAGCAATTCCTTCTAGAAATGTGTTAATTCCTGAGTTTTCCCAGCTGCTGCAACAAGTGGATGAATAGCTGGTGTTAAACCTGTACTGTGAGGTGAGAAGCAGCATTAAGCAGGCCAGGCTCAGTGGCTTTCTATCCCCAAGACTAATTGTAACAAGAGCTTAGATTGTCTACTCTGTGGTTTGAACCCAAGATATGTAAATAGCCTTGGTTGTGTTATTCCTGCTTACCCCTGTGTCCCAAGCCTTGCACAAAGGAGCTCTGACACACCTTAAGGAGCAGAAACCATTCCAACTCTGCTTCTGCAGAGACTGCTGGAAGCTTGTAAGACTTTGGCACGCACACAGAAAAACATTTTTGTATACAAATCCTGGAGGGTGCCTCAACTTTGGGGACAAAACTCTGGGAAAACAACACCATAAAAACAGCACAAAACCACCAACATTCCCCAGGCTGGTCCTGCATGGACAGATGATCAAGACTGCCAGCAATGAACTATGCACTTTCACACACAAAAGAGGAAGAATGATGACAGATAAGACAGGGACTAGGCTGAGACTCAGGAGACCAGGCTGAGAGACTTCAGCACTAACTCCTGCTCCACCACTGAACTGCTGCAGGACCTGGGAAACTCAATTTGCTTCTGTTTTCTTGCCCTTTCATAGTATAAACTCCTGAGGGTGATGACTGTCCCTTGCTATACATTTAAACTGCACAATCTGAACTCAATTCAGGCCTGTTTCTGCTACTGCAGTCGAAACAACATGTAAATAACTTACACAAACCAACCAAATGAGCTGGTGGATGAGTGCAGATGGGCATGAAATGAGATATAGGTGAAAAATATGAAGGAGCAGAAAAGACAGGGGGAAAGAATGGCCCTGAAATGGGGAAAAAAAAAAAGTGAGAAAAGGGAGTTAACAAATGGCAGAAGAGAACTGAGCACAGACAGAACATGGTCATTCCAAAATCAGCTGATGCCTGCAGTTCCCCACTGTCCAGAGGGAAATTTGAAAGTGGTTTAAACAGAGAAAGAGGTGAACAGGGAAATCATCCTGCCCTTCACCAGCCCTCTGCTAACCCTGGTTCCAGTTCACGAACTCCTGAAAAACATTCCGTAATCTGAACCCGTAGAACAATTGGTTTAAGGCAGTGGAATCTCTCCTTAAGGACCCAGCACAACCATATCCCCAGCACACCACTCTGCCAGCATTTATTAGTCCTCCAGGGGTCATCTTTGGCCTGTGCTAATGTAATCCTGCTCAAACCTTCTGGCTGTCTGGGGCCTGGCTGTCTCCAGCAACACACCAGTGTGAAATATTTGCAGATTAAAATAAAATTAAAATGCAATTTTCAGGCATTTTGAGAGGAAGCCTTTAGCTCTACTTGTGGCTAAGTGATAGACTCTAGAAGGTTGCAAGTAACAGCTAAGAGGCTCAGAATACTGTGATGGAAGGTGAAGTCCATGGAGAGGGCCCAAGCTAATGCTTTTTCAAGTCGATGGAAAGATTTCTCTGTCTCTCTGAGTGTTGAATTGGTCTGTGGGGGACTGGATGAGATCCAGTTGAGGCCCATAGTTACCAGAAGTTGCTACCAACCAATGACTATTCAGAGGGTCACATTAATCAAAAGATGGTTGCAGTAACATGTTGAGTGACCAGTGGCTGCAGACACAAAATATTTTTCATTCTTCACAGTGGTCTGGGGTCATAAGACCAGGGAGGAAAGGGCATGCAGGCAATAATAATGAATTTATCAGTCCACACCTGCCCCCATCGAGGGGTCTGGAGGAACAGTGAGACGTAAACCCCACTCTGTTTCCCAAAAGATCCAGGGAGCTGCGGGCTGGAGTCACTGTGCTGGTCAGGCTGCCTCCCTTTACCAGCACTGAACTGCTGCTTTAAAATAAAAATCCAAGAATTGACCTACAATTACTACACTGCCAAACACAACTGAGATTTCTTAGAATCTGCTCTCACTGTCAGCTTTGTGTAAAATGTTTCCCAAGATGTCTTTGTGTGGCTATTAGTTATGGCAGTTGATGTGCTGTGAAAGATTTTAAATGGCAAGTCGGAGTGTTTCCTTGAGAACTCTTCCGTTATGGACAGCTCTTAAGTTAAACCAGGAAAACGGAACAATAACAAAAAGCAATAATGAGACTGTAAAGGAATGGGAAATGTTCCTGGTTTCCACCCTCACTGATAATCAGTCAGAAACACAGACTTCGGGTTCAACCTGAAGGAAGACACTGGAATGAAAACTGCTTAAGACAAAGGATCAAAGTGATTCTTCAGCCATTGTAAATCTTTCAGGAGAAAGCGAAACTAAACACTGCAACACTTTTTCAGAATAAATTGGCTAGAGAAATAATGGAATTTTTAAATTTGGAGAATTCTAAGCAAAGACCAGGCTAATGCTTGCTAGGAACACTTTAGGTAGTGCTGATGCTATGGCAGAGCAGGGGAATAGACCAGGAGAATTCTTCAGATCTCCTGTAAATTTATCTTCTTGGATTCTGTGCCTACAAACAGGAGTGTTAGCCAAGAACATGCTAAACTTGGGAAGGTGTGCAGTAATGTTTTAAATCCATTTATATACAAACTAAAGTTTAAGAAAATATACATATGAGATGAGGAACTGCAAATGAAAGATGACAGAGAAATAACACGCAGGCATTTGAAATGTGGGCCGAAAATAAAACAGGATTCAGCCTGGAAAATGCATGCTAACATACTTGGGGAAATATAATCCTAAATAATATCCTCAGTGGGAAAGCAAAACCTGGAAATCATTTATTTTACAAAGGAATCTTCTGGCTGATTGAGGACAGTGAATCAGATAGATGTGTTTTAAGCACCACTGTAACAGCTGGAGCTCAGCTGGGACTTCCAAATTCAAGTTTGCTGCTGCTGCAACCTGAGGCACACAAATAAATCCCCCAGCACTCATGGTAAGAGTCTACCAGCTGATTTATACCTCCATTGAAAATTTGAGTCTCTGAAGCTTTGCCTGGAGACCATCAGCTGTGCCCAGAGATAGGGCCTGATGACAATCAGGCTGAACACTGTTTCCAACAGAGTAAGGAAGCAGGCACCCTTCTGCCCCTCCCCAGTTTATATGTAGTAAGGCAGTTTGAGCAAGGTCTTGACTCCTTGACATTAGTAAAGATTAAAATTCCTCTTGCTGGCTTCTAGGGACACAGAATTGTACTGATACTGGATATTCAAAATTTTTGAGATTAGTTGGAAGAAAACACTAGGCAAGTAAATGGAAAAGAATTCAGGTGATGAGATAAATCAGAGAAAGCAGCATGAAGAACTGGCAAAAAAACCCCACCACATACACAGATATTGACAATAACTCTTGCAAATTATTAGACAGTCTTTTTTACCTGCCTTAGCTACTAACTGTTCTCTATCTGTTTGTTCACAAGGAAATCCAAAGCCATTGAGGAAAATTCCTTCACCACCTGATAAGAGCAATCAATTCCAAGGCCCTTGCAAGGAACCTTAAAATCTGGCTAGACAGAGATGACAGAAATCCTACACCCCACCTGCTATATGGGTGGCAGCACTTTTTTACCCAGTTACAGAGAAAAACAGAAGTCTAATTTCAGAGACTTATTTCCAGAGACCAGGAGCAATAATTTTGGGGTAGGTGTTTTCTTTAACAAAGTTTTCCATTCTGTCAGTGGCACACTCAGCAGCTCCTGCCATAAGCACAAGTCCAAGCAGCTGATGGCAGCAAAGGGAAAGTCTGTGTTTGCTCCGTGGGAGATCTCTGGACTCCCACAGTGAGCATTTGCACTTCAGTGCAGGAGTTCAATGTCCATTACCAGATATTAAAATAAGCTTGGTTCCCTCTGCCTCCGATACTCACTTTGTGGTTGGTGTGTTCTTTCCTAACCACTCCTACTGGATGTTCCCGTGGACTCTTGACAGCTCCTACCTGTCCATGTGGCAGGAAACAGAAGGTGATGCTTCCGAAGGAACTGACCTAAAATCTGAGAAGTCTGTCTCTTAGCTCTGTTGAGATGATAGCCATAAAGTACAGCAATCCTTCCCCTTCTCCCTGCTCTTGATACTGTTTCTCCATCCAAAAAGAGCTTTAATTAGATCTCCCTGTTTTAACTACATCATGAGCTGAAATGAAGTCATTGCTATACTCTGGCAAATGAGGGTGATCTGTGTGGTCCTCCAGCTGTGCAGAGTGATTTTCTCCATGAAGCTTTTCCTGAGAGGAATTTCGTTATCTGATATTTATTTATTGCTAGTCCTGTATCGTACAAACCCTTATTGAAAGGGTTTGATGTCGGGCTTCACTAGGTAAAGCACAGAGAAGCTGTGTTGGACAAAATCATTTACTGAATTCATTGTGTGTGATCTTCTCTGATGACCATCGATGGTGGAAAACACAGCATGACTGCTGGCACAAGCCATGCCAGCTTCCTGCTCCTGCTGAGAAATACAAGATTGGCAACATCTGCCCATGCAGGAGCTGAGCCATCTAGGAAGATACAGCCCAGGCTTCTCAAGACTCCTGCTGTCCCCCCACTACGGTCTCAGGTCTGTCACGGAGCCCTTTAGGGTGTGGAGGGTCAGTTTGTCTACTGAACTCAAGGGAGTCATAGGATCATAGAATGGCCTGGGTTGGAAGGAACCTAAAAAATCATCTTGTGCCATGGGCAGAGACACCTTCCACTATCCCAGGTTTCTCAGAACCCCATCCAGCCTGGCCTTGGACGCTTTCAGGAATGGGGAAGCCACAGCTTCTCTGGGCAGCCTGTGCCGGGGTCTCACCAATATGATCAGAAGGATGGAGCACCTCTGCTACAAGGAAAGATTGGGATAATTGGGATTGTTCAGCCTGGAGAAGAGAAGGCTTTGGGGTGACCTCAGTGTGGCCTCACAGTGCCTGACGGGAGCCCACAGGAAAGATGGAGAGAGACTCTTGACAAGGAGTGACAGGACAAGGGGGAATGGCTTCACACTGACAGAGAGGAGGTTCAGATTGGATATGAGGAAAAAATTCTTCCCTGTGAGGGTGGAGAGTCATTCCAGGTTGAATGCTAGTGGAAACATGCTCAAACTGGGGCAAATACACATTCAATAGGCTGTAAGGAACAGAAAGGTGTGAGTTCTCAATTCACTGGCCTTCTTTGTAACCTTAATGCTTATCTACTGGCTGTGCAAGTGTTCATAAAACAACGCAAATGACTGGCCAGGATCAGCTACAAAGCACACAGATATAAATCTTGATGAAGGGGAACGATTACTTACTGGCATTTATTTTACCTCTGTTATTTTAGTTATGCTTTCTAGTACATTTCTAAATAAATTCCCTTCTTGCTTTAATATTTAAAGATCTCTTGCACAAGCAGACAGCATTTTATATGTCTATTCATATGAAATCTTGTAGCCTGTAGATATATTTCTTTATTCAAAGAAACCACATCCTGTAGACCTCTATCATGTCTTCTAAATTCATAGTTTCAGTATTTCTGGTAAAGTAGTTTCTTGCACTAGATTTACTGTTCAAGGAGCAATCTTTGTGATTCTATGAGTCTATGAGTTGGGTACTTGGAACCCATAGTAAATCAGCAACATGGGTAAAAATGTTTGTGAACAACTCATGATGTTTATAATGTAAATATTTCTTTGTTACATGGCACTGCTGTTAGAATGTTTCAGAAACATTTCTGAATGTAAACATCTTAATTTACGTAATAAATGTTGAAAGCAAATATATTTGTTACCTTTAGCATTAGAGCCAGTGAATTTTTGGGGATAAACCATACAAAATAGTTTTCCACCACCTTTGTGCTGAGCTAAAGTGACGTATTTTTCTGTACATCTTTATTCCTGTTCATTAGGGTGGATATTAGGAAAAGGGCACTGGAACAGGCTTCCCAGTGAAATGGTCACAGCCCAAAGGCTGTCAGAACTCAAGGAGTGTTTGGACAATGCTCTCAGGCACAGGGTGGCATTGTTGGAGTGTCTGTGCAGGGCCAGATGTTGGACTCGATGATCCCGATGGATATCCTATGACTCTACAATTCTTCACAGGATTACTCAGTGTCTGAAAGGCCAATGTGTCCCCTAGTGGGTTTTTGCCAGTATTTTCGTTTGTTTCATCAGCAAATGGATTTCCAGACATTCTACTTTGCAAAGAAAAAAAACTCTTCTATTTTTATTAACTTCCTCATTAGCATTAATGCAGCACTGGACAAGTAATATTTGGGCTTCTGCCTTTCAGGTTCTGATTTGTATAAATCTGATTCTTCAGCTTTTTTTGGTGGATATTGACATCTTTTGGAAAATGTTTGGAAAGTGCTGTCATGGGACCCCAGATAAGACAACCCAAAGGCAGTGGGACCTGCTTTGTCAGCATTGCCACTTTCTGTTACCTCCTTGCTGATATTCTTCTGCTAGATTATTTGACAATCTATGGGCAATAATGCAATCACAATTAAGCCCAGGAATCTGGTAACAATATGGCTACATCCCAAATTTCTGAACTCCAGGGCACATTCTTTCATGATCTTTTTTCAGTTCCCTTCTTGCTTGTGATTTTGAGCACTGCATGCATTGCTTTTGGTGTTCAAACCCTTGATTAATAATGTAGTTACCACTGCATCTGCACAGCTCTTTTTTATTTTTCTTTTGGCAACATTTCAGTCCTTGTTGCTGCAGACCTCAATTCTCAGCTTTTGCATCAGTTCTTGAACCTGTTTTCACAGAGACATGTGTTAGGTGTTATCTCCTTCAGGTTTTTGCTCTGTCAAAGTAGAATGAAAATGATGCATCATTGCTTGTACAATTTCTGCAGCCTTACAGGCTGGGAATTGCATCCAGAGCATTTTGAAGCTCCCGGTGCGCAGGGCTGTGGCATTTGATGTGCAGAAAGCATCCCAGGTTGTCCAACTCGGGTCTGGATGTGCATTTCCACAGTTCCTCAGAGTGGGAAAAGGCCAAGAGAGTGGTGGGAAGGGCTTTCTCCCAGGCCTGGGCATCCTCAAAACACCTCAAGGATGTTTTTTAAATGTCATCATTTGTTTCCCAGCCCAGGGCTGAGCTGGAGAAAAGGTGGAGAGAGTGGCAAGGGGGGGTCCCATGTTTACATTTGCCCTCAGATTCCAGTTCCTCCTGGTAGGACTGTGCTGCCCAAAGTACAAAGCAAGGAGAAGCTGGAGTACCTGTTTGTTCACCCGTTGAGCTTGGAAGAGACACTGAGCGTGAAATTCCAGGGAAGCTGCGCTTGCTGTGGTGACTGGAGTGAGAAGCAGTGGCAGCTGTTTGCTGTGTGCTGGTTCCCCACCTTTGCTTTGGTTCCCTGGTGCTCCAGGGTAATCCCACATCACCCTTGCTTTTCCAAGTGCTTTGCTGAAGGGTTTCTGAATGTGGCAGTGAGCTTTTCCATACTTCCCACTTACATGGAGGATCTGTTTCAGGAAATGTGTCTCATTGTCTGGATGGATTAAAAAGTCCCCGTGCCAGGTTAACTGCAGTGAAGAAAGGGAAAAGAAGCCATAAGCCTGGACTGGGATGTCCCAGGCCCCTGCCAAGCACAGGGGTCGCTGCTTGCTGTTTATTCTCCAGTCCTGTCTGCTCAGGCCTTGTTCTGAACTGCTCAGCCATAAATGCCACTGCAGGAAGAGCAGAAATCCCACGGCTCCTGTGGGTCACTCATCTGCGCTGACTTTGTACTGGAGAGAAGAGAATGGGAATAATTGAGCCTCAGGACTCTGCACTTCATTCTTTTAATGTGTTTGGAGGTGCAGGAAATGCCAAATCCCAAAGGAATTCTGTGTCTGTAACATCAAGGGCAACCTCTTTAAAGCCAAGTCCTCAGAGCGGGGTTTTCCCAAGGGTAAATCCAGATGTGACATGGAAAAGCCTCAGTGAGGATTTCCAGCTTTGACTCCACAGCTTTTGGAAAAGCTTAGTAGCCAAACAATATCAAATTTCTATCAGATTTGTATAAAATGTGGTGTTTATATCTGGGACCACTTGGTTCCCTGGGTGTGAAAGTCCTTCAGGTAGCAAAGCCAAGCCGTTTTTGAGAATTCCAAGTGTTGTGATCTTAAGATTCTTAATAGAATATTTGAATAATTAATATTTAATTGAGACAATATAAAGTGGATTTGTTAGAGTGGCAGAAATGTTTTTTCACCTGGAAATGTGTTGGATAATCAACATTCCTTATGTCAGAATTAATTGGTCTTCCTTCTTTTCCCTTTTTCCTTTCTAGATTGTGGATAATTGGGGAGAATATCTGGGATAAAGAAATGAAATGCACGAGGGAAGCTTCATGTTCCCAAGGGAATGCTTTAAGCATGTGCAGCTTCTGAACTGCATGAATAAGTCAGGCTCCCACAGAAACCTTCCAAAGCTGGAAGGGACAGGGCAGAAAATTCCAGGAGTGGTGTGGGAAGTGTTTTCTCCCAGGTCTGGACACTGCTGAGGTTGAAATGACTTAAAAATATTCCTTGTCCCTCTCTTGTTCCCAGCCCAGGTCTAAGTTGGTGTTCCCTGAGTGGCTGCAGTTCCCTGGATGTGGAGGGAGGAAGTCTCTGCTGGAGAGTGGGAGAAATGTCCCGGCTGGCTGCTGTGTGCTTGGTGGGCAGAGAACTCTGATCTTGGCAAGATAGGTTTGTGAGTATTTAATCAATCCTACCTCCTTTTAATGAGTTGTTTTAATGAGTCATCAGCAGGGAGCACTTTCAGCCAGCTTTAGTTAAGTTTCTCTTTCACAGATTTCTTGTTGTTTTGATCATGAAATCGCCGAAACCTTAACTTTGCTAAATTAACCCTGAAAAGCTTCAATGAACAAAACCTGAGGGAATTGGGGATTGGATATCTGGGATCTTATGGCCCTTCAAGGACATATTGGGTTTACCCACTGATTTTGGTGCCAAGGGAAACTCCAAGATAAGAATAATCAAAATATGAACCAGTTCTCATGAAACTCAGCTTTCCAAACCTTTATTTGGGATCAAAATAGTTTGGAATGCCTTTGGCAGAAAAGCACCTGTGAAGCCAAGCAGACTTAAAATGCTTGTAAGAAGATTACAGAAAATCATCATGTTTATATGTATACATATAGAGATAGATATAGATGGAAAATAGATATTTTGTAGCAGTTGCAGGTAAACTGCCAGGGTTGGGTTTTGAAATGTTTTTTCAACTATAAAGCATTCTATAAGTATGCATGTGATTTTTAACATTTAATATGCAAGACAAAATCTCTTCCTGGTTTTAGAGTATTGCATTAAAAGTCTGTGTGGTTTGTCTTCTTTCCCTGTTCCAGGAGAGTTCTTAGGAAACTTCTGTTATCTGTAAGAAGGTTGTGACATCAGTGCCTTTATCTAAACTTGATGTATTGTTATCTGTATTATTGTTTATATGCATTGTTTTAGACAGAACTAGGAGGCTGGAAGAGAAAATTGAAGGAAAAGGTTGTAGGGAAGGGGCAGAGAAAGAATGTAAAGAACCTAATTTAGGACTGAAATCCATCAGTCTGCTGGTTCAGGCTCCTGGCAGGAAGTGGTGAAGGAGGTTGGTGAGGAACATTCACGTAAGCAGTAGTGTAGGTTTGCAGAGGGCTTTGACAGCACCTCTCCCATGGACTATTTGTGTTAGCAGAGGATTAAAGATGTCAGTCATATGAAGGAGAACACTGTTTTGTACAGTTTGTTGCCAGCATCCAAGTGTGTCTTGGCCTGCAGAAGGTGCTGCAGCATTTCATGGCGCTGCATCACTTGGTGGCAAGACAGGAAAGCGAGTCCTGCGTGCGCAGAGATCAGCTGGTGTTGAACGCACGTGTTCCATGGGTTTGTCCCACCCAGATGAGGGCATGGGGGACACTCTGCACCCCAGCCACGGCAGGGAGGGCTGAGGGGGATGGGAGGTTCTCCCCAGCCTGCTGGGAGCGGTGTGACACGAGGCAGGTGCCTGCAAAGGGGCGTTGTACTTACGGGGATGGGCCCACGGTGTCAGTTTGCCGTGTACCTGGGACCCCTGGCACGGGTCTGTATCTCATTTGGTACAGGGTGAGTGTTGCACAGAACAACACCTCGTAATGCTGAGTTCTAATTTGGGATGTTGTGTGCTGTGGGTTTTGGGGGACGCTGTTGTGTTTTGGATGGTTCACATTGGAAAGTTTCGTGGATAGGTGACTCTGATCTGCTGGGGTTTGTGCTGCTTGTCCCACTACAAGCTCTGAGCAAAGGAAGGACGTGGCAGCTCTCACTGAGTTGGCATTCTTGGCCTGAGCAGTTGTGGAAGCAGCAATAAGGTTTCTTGCCTGCTGAAGCACTTCTTGTGGTGTTAAGGCTGACATCCAGTGCTAAAGAAAATTCCTCTCTTTTCATATGCCAGTGGCGCTGAAGGAGAGGGAAGGACTGGGGCAGAGCACTAGGAAACTCAGAATTTCAGGCATGACACAAAAGAAAGCTCTTGGGCACATTGGGAAATGTGTGCCCAAATTGCCTTGAGGCAGTTTTGCTGTCTGTTCTCATGCAATTGTGTCTTCTGAAAATTAGACCATTTCATTCATTGTGCTGTGCAAAACACTTCTCACTTCTCATAATGCCAGGAAACAGATGATACTAAAACTTGAAGGAATTTGGATATGTAAAAACAAGCTATTCTTTCTTCTTCAGTGTGAGGTGTTTGATGTTAGGGAATCCTGAAGAGCAAGGAAAAGGTTATAGCTGAGATGGTCTCTCTTTATTTATTACCCCCTTTTTTTTTTTAAACAGAGAAGTAACTGGGAAGGTTACAGGAAATAAAGCTGGATGTAATAAATACCTAAATCTTAATAACAAAAGAGGCTTAATGGAGAAGTTAACGCTCCTATGAGGGCATTATTTTTGAACTCGGAGGAAGTACACACTGCAGAACCATAAAATGCCACCTGCAGGAGCCTAAGACAGATTGGACATTTTGTTGCTTCCTCATGTTGTTTTTCTTATTTTTAATCTCGAGGGCTGACACTGTCATCCTTCCCTGTGGTCTTGGCCTTCCTGGCACTGCACTGGGTGGATCCCTCTGTCTCTGCTGGAGATGCAGCTTCACAGACCAGAGGAGGATTCACTGCTGGGGAATGGGAGGCCAAAGCTGCCATGTGTGAGCTGCCAGAGGGACTGGCCTGATTTAAACGAGTAAACACAGCAAATTCACAAAGTGGCTCTGCTGCTCTCCAAGCTCCTGCCAGGATTGTGGACACAGGTGGAAATTAAGGGAAGGTGACCCAGATTGAGCTATTCGTTGGTGAAATTGTGTTTGTTGGGGAAAGAATGTAAGAATCTTGGGCTGAATGGGTTTTTTCCATGAAATGCCAAAAGCAATGTTGGAAAACTTTCTGATTCTATTGGTAATGGCTATAGACTCCTGCACTTATCCTATTACTTTTCCTTTCAAATAACTGGAAATTCAGAGACTGTTCAAATGGAATCGTCGCCTGTCCATGGTGTTTTCTTGGTCGTTTTTCAAAACAAAAATACTTGGTCAGTAATAGATAAAAACTCCTGAAATGCATTTGTTCATGACCAATGAAAATGCTGTACAACAGCCAGGAAACACCGCCAGGAGAAGGTGATGCATTAATTCTTGCGTGGAGATGAACCTGTTATCCATAGCGGGGAAACTTCTCTGCCCCTTTAGAGCACAGGCACGGGACTGTTTGGGTTGATTTGACCCAAGGCAGCCCAGGCTTTCCCTGCCTGTGGGCCAGGCTCAGGGCCAGCTCCGTGTCCTGGGTGCCCACACACTCCTTGACGTGCTGTGTGCCCTGCAGGAACCGGGGGGATATGTTCCTGCTTTTCTCATGCTCCTCTTGCTCAGTCTCAAAGTCACCATAGGATTTCCAAAGAACCTGCAACAGAGAAGCCTCTCATCATGTTCATTCAGAGCACACTGAGATACTGGGAGGGGCAGAGAACGGATAAAGGTGACATTTCCCTGAGAGAAGGTTTGGAGGTCAAGGTGTTCACGGGTGGCACGGGCTGGGATTAGGGCTGAGCAGCACCAAAGCTGGTGCACATCATCCATTCAGCTTTCACCTCATGTTTTACCAGGGGGTTTATGGCCCTGCCAAGAGACAGATATTAATTAATGAGTCCCAGGCCGAGCCGTGACAGTAATTGGTTCTGTTTGAGCTGGTGGTTTATTTACGTGTTCATCAGCCACACTCTCTAATTTAAAGTCCTGGGGTTTGTTCCTGATTTTCTTTCAGCCTTATATCCGACTTTCCACCCCTTTTCTTCTCTCTGTCCAGTGTGTCTTTTGTGTTTCTTTCTTGTCCTGTGTGCTCCCCATCCCATTCCCTTTCACTACTTACTCTCTCTTGTTCTTGTTTTTCTTTTAGTAAGTAAATATTCAGTATTTATTTAATAAATATTGCTCAACATCTCTCCCTGTTGTCTCTCCTACTTTTTGTCTCTGTCTCCCTCCCTGCCTGCATCTTTATCTTTCCTTCTTTCTTCCTCTCCTTTTTCCTTTGTCCTGCACCGTGACTGTATTTCTTTGTCCCTCTCACTGTCCTTTTGCCTGTACCTGTCTGCATCTGCTGCTCAGTCCTTCTCCCTCACTGCACTCTTCTCTTTATAACCCTCTGTCCTGCTGCCCGTCCCTCTCTTTCTCCATCCCTCTGCTGCGTCTTCCCCCCACACCCACCTGCCGTGATCATTTCCTCTCTCTGTCCTTGTTTCCCTCTTTGTGTCCCTCTGTCCTTCCTGTGTGATTACCACTCTGTCTTTATCTGTCCTTCTCCATCCCTTACTCATGTTGCTTTTAATTCTCTGTTGCTCTGTCCTGCTCCATAGTTTCTCACTGGATCCTTCTGTCCCGTTCCCTGTCCCTATTCCTTTTTAATCCCTCTCTGTCGTGCTGCCCCTCACAGGTTTTTTTTTCATCTCCATCCTGCACCCTGTTCTTCCTTTTCTTCCCGTGTCCCCTCTGCTCCCACTCCCTCTTTCTGCCTGTCCCGATCTCTCCCTGGCGCTCCCATCGCACTGCTGGATGTGTCCGTGAGCGCAGGTTGGGATCCCGGCGCTGCAGCCTCGCAGCGGCAGCAGCAGCGCCGTAGGGAAGGGATGGGACAGCTCCCGGCGCTGCCCCGAGCGCAGGAACGGAGCGGAGCCCGAGCGGGACACCGGCACCATCCCGGGACACCGGCACCATCCTGGGACACCGGCACCATCCCGGGACACGCTGCCCCCGTGCCGTGGGGTGGCCACCGGCCGGTGACACCGGAGCCGGGGGCGAACTTCAACCCTTCTGGGGGCTGCCACCCTTTATTATTCCAGCAGAGCCCTTTTTGGGGGGATGTACACATGTAAAGCAACGCGCTGCTGTCCAGGGCAGTTTGACACGTTTTGTGCCTTCTTCGGGGGTGAGGAAAAAAGGCTGGGGGAGGGGGTGGAGACTCGGGGGCTCTGATGTCATTTGGGGCACCCCAATGTCTCTGGGAGAGCTGAGATGCGGAGCAGGAGCAGGTGAGTGGGGAATGAGGAGGGTCATGCAAAGGGACCACGGGGAGGGGGTGTGTGTAGAATACTAAAACCTGTCAAGTTCTTCATTTTTATATATACTGACAAGTAATACTGATTTATATATAAATTCATTTCGAATTAAACCCAAATTACTATATTATATACAGGAATATAAGAAACTCTGAATATAGATCTGTAGGGTTTGAAAATAATGACATAACGCTTTTATACATGAATGAAACAATAAAATGCCTGAAAACCTAAGAAAAGATGATCTGGGTGAAGGAAATAAAACCTGTTCTATCCCAGCTTTTCTCTTTTCCCTGCCCCAAACCGTGTCGCAGCCCTTGGCCGAGCTCTGCGGTGGTGCTGGCACCTGGTGACAGAGAGCGGCACTGCCGCTCCCGGCACAGCGCCCTGGCACTGGCTGCTGTCCCCCGCTGTCCCCTGATGTCCCCTGGTGGGGGACACCAGACACCGGCGGCCTCCGTGGCTGCTGAGCGGGGCGATGTCTGCAAACAGAGCGGAGATGTGAAGGAGAGTTGGGAGTGCGAACGGACACGACCGTGGTTGAACGGGGCCATGGCGATAAAAGGAGTGGCCGCCGTGCGGGGCGCTGACTGAGGAGAATGACAGCGGCGGGGGCGGCCCGGCGGGGCCGGTGTTACCGGGCAGCGGAGGCGCGCCCACCGCACGACACGGGCCGGGGGCACCGGGTGAGGAAAGTCGGCATAGAGCTGCCCATCTGCCCCTCTCAACATGGCAGCACGAATAGGAAGTCGCAGTTCGCCACTCTCAAGATGGTGGAAGTGGCAAAAATCACGTGACAGGACGCTCCAGATGGCGGGTCGGGGTTGAGCCACACTCAAAATGGCGGACGCAGCTGGACTGCGACAGAGTCGTCCACGTCGCTGCCTGCTGCCGCTCGCGCGGCTCCCTCCCGCCCGCCGCCGGTGCCGTTGACCCCACCACCCGTGTCTCCACACCGGGAAATGCCGCGAAAAATCGCGCTGAAAGCGCGGCATCGGCGTCGGGGTCGCGGGAGGGCTTCAGGCATCTGATTAGACAGACACAAATGGGGGGCCCGGGGCGGGGCTTAATGTACCATACCAAAAATGGCGGCTTAGCCGGAAATGGCTTCTGCCAACATCCAAGATGGCGATGAGGGATCACGTGATATCATACCAAATATGGCGGTTCCGTACGTAGCTTATTTGTCCTTCCAAAGATGGCGGACTACACGCATGCGCCTTGGGCAGGAATGAAAATGGCGGCCCCGAAGGACCCCGCACCGTCTATTTGGCTGCCTGAACGCGACCCCAACCCCGACGCGGACCCAGAGCTTTCAGCGCGATTTTTCGTGGCGTTTCCCGGTGTGGGAACACTGGTGGTGGGGTCAGCGGCGCCGGGGGCGGGCGGGAGCCGCGCGGGTGGCGGCAGGCAGCGGCGGGGACGCCTCAGTCGCAGTCGCGCCGCGCCTGATGAAAAGCCCCCGGCACCACCCAGTGCCGGGTTTGGCTTCTTGCCGCCCGCCCGCCGCCTCCCCGCGCTCTCCCCCGGCCCGGGGAAATGCAGGAAAACACAAAACCGTCGAGGAATAACAGTCACCGGAGCTGCCTGAGCCATCCCCCTGCCCGAAGCACCCAGCAGGATGCAGTTCCTCTTTCCCAGGAGGTGAGAGGTGGGGGGCCGGAGATGGAGGCAGGGTTTCCCAGGCGGGGGGAGCAGGGAGAATTCCAGCTCCCAGCAGCTCTCTGTGAGTGCTGGGTGGACTCCGGGCTGAGGAGGTGGGAGGTGTGGGTCATGTTAATGTCCCCGGGAACTGCTGAAATGGCAACTCGCAGCAGCCTCGTGTGTCTGTGTGTGGAACCAGCTCTAATGCTGGCAGCCAAATCAAATTTATATCAGATTTGTGTCAAATGTGGTGTTTTTATCTGGGACCGCTCAGTTCCCTGGGTGTGAAAGTCTTTGAAGTAGCAAAGCTGAGCCGGTTTTGAGCATTCCAAGTGTTGTGTCCTGGGCCTGTCAGGATTAGCCATAAACAACCCAACCAAGCCCCTGAACCTTCAATGGATGTTTGAAACACTTCCACAGAAAGCCAAGGCAGTAATGATTCCAGAGCAAAAAATAAAGGTGATTGTTTATGATCCATGGGGAATTTCCTTTGGAATTATCAATCAGAGAGTGAATCGAAGCAACGCGTATCTTTTGGCTTTTTCTGGTCTGTGATCTCCTCTCTGTCTTAACAGAGTTTAGCGTGTTCCCTTGTGTTTTCAGGTTGAAATTTGGGGTGGTTTTGTTTCTTTAGGGTTTGGGGTTTTTTCCCAAGTGAATCAGCCCTCCCATAAATACTCCGTGTTGTTTTACACAGCTGCTGTGGTTATGGGTCAGAGAGAGAGAAGGGAAATGGCTTTTTATGATCTTGACATTTTTCCAGTGGTATTTGAGGTGAACTGTGGCAGAATGGAGGAGCAAACTCTTGGGATTAATTTACTGCAAGAATTGGGTTTCGGTAGCAGCAATCAGCTGAGCTGTGGTGAGAAACCTCTCCAGTTTGTACTTCCAATTCAGCTCCTTCTCCTGTCCTGGGCTCCCAGCACTGCTGCCATGAGAGGCAGGCTCCCCACTCCCAGCAAAACGCCAGGCATTTGAAATGCCAGAGATTAAACATTAATGTGGAGTGGGAAGTGGGGAACAACTGCTGGCAGCAAGGTGACCCAGTGAACTGGCAGTTCCCAGGGACTCAGCAGCTGCATGGGGAGGAACGTGGCAGGGCTCCACCACGGAGTCCCAGCTCTGCTCTGTGCTCAGCCCTGGGCTCCTGCCAGGTAGATGAGCTGCTGCTTCTGATCCTGCACAGACACAGATTATCCGTATTTGCTTGTCAAAGAAAAGGCTGGAGCTTGGTGTCCTGCATTAAGGTTGTTTACAGTCTCTGGGTTTTCCTTATTAATAACTGCCCAGGAAGGAGCGTGCAGGATGTGTTCGCTGGACAAGTTTGGTCACAACTGACAGGAGATTCCTGCTGTCTCGTTACCCTCCTGGCCTCTTGTGTTTCACTGAGCAGAGCTGGCAGCACCGGGAACATCTTTGTGCTCCTGCTTTTTATGCCCTCCTTAATCCAGAGGAACTGGCAGGGAAGAAAGAGAGGAGCCAGGAATATCGGGACAATGGGGGACTTCAGTTACTGTCAAGCAGAGACTTCCCAGGCCTGGATCTGAAAAGACCCTGGCGTTGTAAACCTCTGGCTGCTCTGTCCCATCCTGGACTTGATGCTTCTAGTTGTAGTTTAACAGCTTGTCCCAGAAAACCTGCACAAGCCTGACACAAGGTTTGTCCTGGCTCCTGAGGAACCTGGAATTCACACCTTTGTCCCTTGGCAGTGTTTTCCATTCAAATCTCACTCTAAACGCTCACTGCTGGGATACATGGGAAAAAGCCCTGTCCCTGCATGGGATGGAAACTCCTCCGTGTCTTACCAAGAGGTTAAAAGCCAGTTTGGTTTTCTGGAAGCAGTCGATGAACTCGGCCTCACTGGGGGGTCTTGCTCGGAGGGTCAGCATTCCCTCTGCCAGGAGAAGGGGCAGAGAAGGACACGTTAGTTAGGACACCTTTGGGAAGGCTCCATCTGCCTGCCATGCAGAAGGCACAGCAGAAATGGGTGTTGAGACCAGAACTACTGAAAATCAGGGGTTCAGGGAAAGGCAAACTCCCTCTGTGTGCCGGAGGCTCCACGTGCTCTGCCAGAGGCGCCCACGGAGCAGCGGCACCTCCCGAACCGGTGTGCCTGGATCCGTGGCTGTGCCGCGGCATCGATCTGGCCTTGNCATACAGGAGGAAACGAAAAGAAAGAGGAGGGAAGGACAAAAGGAAAAGGGGAGAAAAAGAACAAAGGCTGCTAAAGCGAGGGCCAAGCTCCCGCAGCCTGTTCCCATCCCATTCCCAGGGCCGCGAGGGGCATTAAACAAAGGGCTGGAATTGGGCACCGTGCGGGGACCCGGGCAGGGAACGCGGGGAACTCCAGACCGTGGAGGCGCTGCTGGCTCTGGCAGGGCCCCACTAAAGCTGGAACCATGGAATGCCCGAATGGTTTGGGATGGAAGGGACCTTAAAAGCTCATCCCGCTCCACCCCCTGCTGTGGGCAGGGACACCTTCCACTGTCCCAGCTTGCTCCAAGCCCCATCCAGCCTGGCCTGGGACACTGCCAGGGATGGGGCAGCCACAGCTTCTCTAGGCAACCTGTGCCAGGGGCCTCCCCGCCCTCACAGGGAAGTATTCCTTCCTAATATCCAACCTAAACTCTTTTCCGTCAAAACAAGGTGAATCTACAAACTTCTTTGCTAAATTTTTACTTGTGTTCTGTGAAAAAAAAAACCAGAACAATCCAAAAATACTAACATGTGTCCTTTTTCCCTCCTCCATCCCTCCCTCCCTCCCAGCAGTGTGACATAAATGCCAGTGATGGAAAGAGGCTGGAAGAAGCTGGATTTCACATGGTGAAGGCCATGGCTTATGCATCAGAGAAGGAGCTGCTGAACATTAAAGGCATCAGTGAAACCAAAGCTGATAAAATCCCAGTAAGGATGTTCTGGAGCTTTAACCCAGGATATTCCACAGGTTTGTTTCTGCTGGCTGAAAGCGTTGTGGTGAATTTGGAAGGTCTCCAAAGGGCAGTGAAGGTGATTGGAGGTGTGACCTGACTTGTGATGGGAAAAGGCAAAATGCACCAGGACAGGACTGAACTGAAGGGAAGGATATTTCCCTGAAACACACAAAAGGGATGTTGGAGCTTTTCCTTGGAGCAGAATTTCAGTTCTGTGCAGAGGTACCAACCCGTGCAAGGTCTCTGAAACGTGCATGGAATGATACAGGCACCTCTCCACAAGGCAGGAAATATTAATTACTGGGGGGTTAAGGAACGGCATGAACTCTCCTGGCACTGCTCCGTTGGGTTTTCCCTCAGGCTGATGCAGCCACACTGGTTCCCATGGGTTTCACCACGGCCACAGAATTCCACCAGCAATGGTCAAAGATCATCCAGATCCCCCGTGGCTCCAAAATGCTGGATAAGCTGCTTCAAGGTCAGTATTTTATTATTTCTCTTTCCTGCTTCAGCTCAGTTATTGGGGTGGGGTTTTCCCATGAGCGTGATCTTTGCATGGAACCACGTAAGGCAAGTCTTGGTTGGATGAAAGACCTCTAGGACTGCTCTTGAATAATTGCTTTTATTTTAAAAGCTGCAGAAATAGTTTTTAATCCTTTTAGTCATGATGGAAGACCCAGAGCTGTCCATTTTTGGATGTTTCTGATTTATTTAAGTCCATGCCTTGTTTAGGGAAAACAAAACCAGGCATCACCATCTCCTCATTCCTCTGGTAATCCAAAAATGAAAACAAGCAATTTCAACTCTTCGGCATTTCAGAAACACACCTGGACTTCTTATCCACAGCACAAACAAACCTCAGGATGACAAGCAGTTTTCCCTCTTAGTTTCGAAACTTTCAGCCAAATTCAGTGTTTAACTGAGTCTCTATAAATGTAGTATTTTATATGTGGGATAGATACATAGATATCATTTTGTAGCACGTGACCTTTTAATTTTTATTAATAATTATTGTTTTCCTTCCAGGAGGAATAGAAACAGGGTCCCTAACAGAGTTATTCGAGGAATTCCGTACTGGGAAAATGCAGCTGTGTCACAGCCTGGCAGTCACTGGTCAGGTGGGGATCACCTCATTACAATCCAATATTCAGACCCCACAGCCTTGGGATATTTGCTAATTTGGGCACTTTCTTTGACTATCTAAGTGTTTATTACTGTCTAGAAGTTGCCATTCCCTGAAATGAGGCTTGGACTTAATTTGATCATTTGGTTGACTCCCTAAACTTCGCAGCTCAAAGCTGAGCACCTGTTGTCTTTTGTAGAATCATGGAATCTTGGAATGGTCTGGGTGGGAAGGGACCTTAAAGCCCATCCAGTTCCATGGGCAGGGAGACCTTCCACTATCCCAGCTTGCTCAGAGCCCCATCCAGCCTGGCCTTGGACACTGCCAGGGATCCAGGGGCAGCCACAGCTTCTCTGGGCAGCCTGTTCCAGGGCCTCAGCACCCTCACAGGGAACAATTTCTTCCCAATATCCCACCTATCCCTGCCCTGTGTCAATGGGAAGCCATTCCCCCTTGTCCTGGCACTCCAGGATGACAGGTACTACAAAGGGAAGGTGTCAGAGATGGGGGACCAGGCATCTTTCCTCTTGCTTTTCCCAGCTAAATGGGACTTTAATCACAATAGCTTGGGATATTATTTGTTGTGTGACCTCGGTGAGGGCATGTGGCAATATCTGCTGTATTTATGGATACATTATTCCCTTTCATTTCTTGCCTTCTCCTTTAGCTCCCCACAGACCCCGAGGGCAGCAAGGGAAAAGCCACATCCATGGACATGGAGGGGACCTTCCGTCCAGAGCGGCTCCTGGCTGTGGCTGAAAGGTCTGTGAGTGGAAGACAGGAATAGAGGGACTCACAACTCAGCTGGAAAACGTTTTCCACAGGTCCTGGAGGTTGATTTGGCAGGTGTTCCCTTCGGAAACCTCTGGTGTTGCCGTTCCTCTCCCATCTCTGCTGCTCTCTCCCCACAGCTCTCGTGTCACTGTCCCTCGGCACGAGGTGATTCCCCTCTCTTTTGCTATTGGAAGGGACTGGGAGCTTCCCAAGCAGCTGGGGACAGGACTGGCTGGATCCTGTTAGCTCTTTCTGAAGGGAATTTGATCTAATCCTGCTGGCTTCTCCTGCAGTAAGGACCGCTCCTGTGTTCCCTGTTGCCAGGGAATATTTGGCAGCCAAGTGAAGGAGAGGAAGTGAAATGATGTTTGCAGCAGGCACAGGTGTGTCTGTGCTGGCCGTGTACAGAGTGTCCTTGGAATCATGGAATCCTTCAGGTTGGAGAAGCCCTCAGAGGTCACAGTACCCAACTGTTCCCCTGCTGCTGCCGAGGCCACCATTGTCCCATGTCCCCAAGTGCCACATCCATGCAGCTTTAAATCCCTCAGGGATGGGGCCTCCACCACTGCCCTGGGCAGCTGTGGCAGGGCTGGACAGCCTTTCCACTGAGAGACTTCCCAATATCCAGCCTAAACCTCCCCTGGTATCACACGAGGCCATTTCCTCTTATCCATTTCAAATGGTTCCAATCATTCTGTTCTCTTTTCATCACCCCAGGTTGCATTTTTTCCCTCTGTTTTTATCTCTGCCAGGGATGTGAGTTTTTCTTCCAGTCTTTTGGCAAAGCTCCTGGCTAACTCCAGGAGCTCCAAGGTTCATCCCTTTCTCTTCCCTGCTTTTGCAGGAATGGCCTCTGGCAGCAATGCCCTGGACAAGGTGGCCTCTGCCGGGGCTGTAACAGCGACCCCCAGGCCCAGCTGCTCTTCCAGGCCTCGGCCACCACGGCCAAGTCAGGGAGAGGACCCCGGCCCGTGCTTCCCTCCTGAGCCCTCGGTCCGCAGGGAAATGAACGTCTCGGGCAGTTCGTACAGCTCTGTTTGATGGATTAGGATGATTTTCTGGGAGCAGGCTGTCCATCCTGACCCTCCCTGTCAGGCTGTACCTGCGGCAAGGCCGAGGTGAGACCAGGATCTGTAAAATCTCTGACTCTTCGTGTCTGGCTGAGGCTGAAGCCGTGTTTGCTGTCAATGCTGATGGAGTGGGAGATGCTAAACATTGAGAACTCCATTTCTTCCCCTGAATCCCAAGGCTCTGTGTCCAATCTCCCAGGAAACTCAGTCTGGGCTTCCTTTTCTCCCAGTTCTCCTTGGTTTGGGGGTGCAGTGCAGCCCTGCCCTCTGATCTCCTTTTTGGGGTTTTGGGGGTTAAAAATGTTCTTTTATATTCTGCAATTTTTCTCTAGAACTTGATTAAAAAGAATAAAACTGTATCAATGTGGTTTTGATTGGTTCATTTGCATTGGTTAATTAAAGCAAATCATTGAGAAGGGTTTGAGCAGCCCTTGGTTGGAGCTGGCAGCTGCTCTTTATTGTCTCTTCTTTCTTTGAATTATTTCTTAAGCAGTAATTGCAATCAAGATACACAATGAGGAGAACAGCATTGCTGCTCTGCTGGATTGGGAAATCCAAGCCCAGGTCCTTGGAGAGATTGAGGGGATGGGGAGCTGAGCCTCAGGCTGGGTTTTGGCAGCGGGAATTTGGTGAGGAGGGGAGATCCCCCAAATTTGGTTAAAGCCAATTCTGCTGGGTTTGGGTGCCCCCACCCCAAAAAATGATCCTGGTTGAAGGGGACTTGAGGAAGCAGCGGGATGTGCTGGG
>VXAD01008393.1:0-16884 GCA_013399195.1 Dicrurus megarhynchus
CTGCAGGCCACTGCAGAGCAGTATGTTTTTGGACATATAAGGGTATCTGTCAATTTGTTTCACTGTTTCTTCAATAGGGAGGATCCAACATATTGCATTTTTCTCAGGAGGCCTCATGGCACAACGTACATGGAGAATTTGCCATCTTCTCTTGGTCTCAATGACTACATGGATCCTATTCAAGGTGGTGAACATCTTGTGTGTGTAAGGAACCTCCTCTTTTTGTATAGTTTTGTTGTTAATATTGCTGCTGGTTTTGTGCATATCTTATTCTCTTGCTGTTTGTTTTCAGTAAATTGTTATCTCAATGCGCACTATCTACTCTTGTCCCTCTCTTGTCAGAGCAGGGTGAGGGCAAGGGCAGTGGCTTATTTAGAGTTTAATTTCTGGCTGGTGTTAGACCACCACAGATATTCCACCCTTCTCCTTCCCCCCCACAAGGTCCAGGGAACCAGGAGAAAAAAGGAAATACTATTTCTTGTTTTCAGCTTCTCAATTTTTGTGTCAGTCTTGCTTGGTCACCTATGTCACATCTCTGTGGCTATGTGTCTTTTCCCTGCTCTTGTTGCTTCACTAATGTCTCCTGAGAGCATGGACTGCCTGTAGCTGGATATTGCCTCCTCCCCTCATTGCCTTTCCCTATGCCAGGGCGGGATTTGGAGGACCTGGGTGGTCAGTGGTCCACCCAGGATAAAAGCCTCTTTCCCCTGTGGGTCTTCCCCTCACTGCAGGGAAAAGCAAAAAGAGGCATTTTGTTACAGCTCCATCTGCTCCCATTGGCACTCGCCCAGAGAGCCAGCTCCCGTTACATTTACCAAGTCTCCATGCTTCTGGAAGCCAGTGTTCCTCAAAAGCACGTGATGGAGCCTGGCCTGACATCTGCAGCAAGGAGCTGCTGGAGTTACTGTTCCTCCAGAGTAGGCCGTAGTTTATTATTGTGAGACCTGTCTGCTAAAGAACTACTCTATAGTTTGTACTGCAAACAAACAAACTTTATCTTTGAGTTCTCAGGAAGCCAGTGGATTTCATTAGGAAGAATGTTGTCTTTTGCCCGAAATAAGAATGTTCTGCCCCAGACCCTGCAAAAGAATTATCAAAACCATCTCTGTACAAACACAGAGAAGGGGAACACACCTTCTTGTCGAGCCTCTGCATCTGTTGACAGCTGTCATGAGCTAGCAGAGAAGGAAGGTGCAACAACATCCAACTACAACTCAGGCTGTTGAAAGTGACCCATGTGGAAATAATGTGTTATGTTACCCTCTTTCTACTATGCATATTATAATTTTGAATACTCTACCAAGACATCAAACTGTTAAACTGTAATGAAGTAGGGTCATTACCATTAATTAAATTCAATCACTGTTGAGTGCTCATGGACACCAAACCAATTTTTATGAAATTACACTAGACTTGCAGTAACATAAACTACGGTAGAATCTTTCACCTGGTTGCTGGTTACCAAAAATATCATCTTCCCTTTTTACAGGGAGGAGGAGATTGAATCTCTTAACCAACTCATAAACTGATCTGCACTGAAATGTCTCCAGTGAGTACTACACAGAGAAATATGAAGAAACACCTACCTATTACAAAGAATGAAAATAAATCCTTCCTACAGAATTAGATTGCACTTCTGCCAGGAGGAACATCTGAAGAGAGCATGTGCATAGGAAATAGGTTTGCCATAGCATCCCAAGACATGCCAAATATTTTTAATTGTAAGCAGAGTTTTCACGAGTAATAGTGACTTGAAGACATCCCAGAATTAGATTGCCCATTCTGAGTCACAGCAGTGCAGAGTGACTTTTCAGCCCACCCCTTTCAAAATCAGGAATTACCAACCAAAACAGTCTCTCAGACTTCTACAGATTTACCTCTGCTTTGTGAGCAGAGTTCCCTTACAGCTTTTTTATCAACACACAGATCCTCTCATTTCCCCTGCTTTGGCTTTAAGCATTAAAGTAAACCACCTGTTTTGGAAATGCAGCCCAAATGCAACCATTTCTGTCGCCCTGATTTCTGCAGTGCTTAGATGTTTTTAATTCTGTGATAAAAGTTCTCAAGCACTCTTCTGTAAACACAGCTATGTTTGTCTAACTGTCCTTATTGTTTTCATTCTTTCTCCTGGGCGGAGATGTTTGATGGATATTTCCTTTGACCAGTGTGATTGAGGGGTGGTAATATCCACCATCCAATCCACAGTGATTGTTAAGAAGGTATATAACTGTCTGAATAAAGAGGCCACCTTCTTCTTGGCCTTTCACCTGCTGTGAGAGCGTGAGTATACGTGTCTTCCTTTGTGTCTGCGTGCGACACATTTCTGCTATTTTGTGTAACTTTTCTTGCATGATATGGAAATACTCAGTTGTGCTTTGCTTTATAGCATGCTTTGTAATTGTGGGACTGAAAAAAGACCACAGGAATTTCTCCCAGCAATAGAAAGTATGTAGAATAGCATTATAAAGATGTTCTGGCAATATTAATGTTTTGCTTTATATATAACTTCATTAAATTTATACTTCAGAATAAATGTTACCTAGCAGGCTTTCAGCTCAATTGTAGCAATTGCTTTTCAGCAATCTAATTTTCCTATAAGACTGGACAAGGAAAGTGATCCCTTAGGAAAATGAGTTTTCCACATACATGTACAGTACTGTCATGTCTGGCTTATTCTTGAAAAGGTCTGAAATGGCTCCATCTTGTTGACTGAGTCCATGAGAAACTTAATTGTTCTTGAAAAGAAATTAGTCTGCTCCATTAAAGTACGAAATTTAATTACTCTGAAACACCACCCCAAGGTACTACATACTTCTAGGACCAACAGCTCCTGGGTAGATCCCTGCTGTGGATGGATTCCTCAAAATTAAGATCAAGTATCCTGGGGACTCTGGAGTTTGATTCCAGAGACATCCTGGTCAAAAGTCGTACCTTGAAACATAGCTCCTGTCAGTTTCAAAATAAAAAAAAAAGTCTTCAATACATGTGCAATTCACAGATGAGGAGAAGGGGAGGAAATGTGCTGGAAGATTCTGAGAGGAGGGAAAAAATATTCTAAAACCACTCATCCTTGTCCATTATTCCACCTCAGCGAACTCCTTGCTTTTCTGTAATTATACTACAAAATGATTAGCCACTGTATTAGAGTTTAAAAAGTTAACTTAACAGTTATGTTCCCTCCTTCCCATATCACTGCTCTAGGGATGGGGCACATTGTCACTTCTTTCTAATGCAGTAGAGGAATATATTAATTCAAGTGGATTCTGTCCAAGAGCACAGTGTGTGCTATTCTAATTAGTAACTGCAGGTGCAAGAACAATTGCCAGAACTGTCAGAACCCGACTTTTGCCACAGTTTTTTGGTTCTTGGTCCAAACTTTCCTTTGACAAGCCAGATTGTACCTGGGACTAAATTTTCAAATATGCTTATGTTTCAGTATGTCCAACTCTCTCAGTTGCTGAGGGACTTGGACATTTACACATTTACTCAGACCCCTGGTGCTGGGGGACTGCCCTCAGGCACCTTATGGAAGCAAGACCTAGGAAGTGCCAGGGTGACCAAAAATCTTACTGTATTCCATATTTGTCTGACCCCAAATACTGTTTACTCTGAGGCCCAGCAGCACAGGCGGACCTGGAATTGCAAGGCAGGCGGGGGTGATGCCGCTCCCTTTAACAAGGTTGGAGCACCCAGGCAGCGTGCCTGTTTTGCATTTTGGCTTGCTGTCTCACTTCTTCCCTCACTTGTTTCTTGGCTTTTGTCTCAGAGCTGAGGTAGACTGGGCAGAGGCTTCCCTTTTGGGCTCTCTTTTGCCTGACGTCATTTTGCTCAAGGCAGAGGTTGTTTAGGGTGGGTTTTTCTGGGCTTGCAACAGTAGCAACTTGGTAAAACTGCATCTCTCAACCAGAAACTGTTTCACAGTGACCTTTGCAAATCCTATGGGGAAGCTTGAGCTGTCCTGGGGCCAGGCCACCCCATGTTGGTGCGCACAGACAGTTTCTTCTCCCCAGCCACAGACACAGGGTAGGGGACAGCAGCACCAGCACTGGCAGAGTCCTGCGGGCAGGGGGAGGAAGCGGCAGGTGGTGGTGCTGACCCCACACGTTCTGGCTCATCTGTCACTGGAACTGCTCCGTAAGCTCCCACTTTCCTGCCACTGTTTCCCTTTGTCTCTTGGACCACGTGGTCACCTATGAAGGCTGCTGTTTTGAGGGGAGGGTCAGACACCATTTTCCCTTTGTCTCCCTGTGGCAGGCACCATCTTGGAAGGGGCATTTCCACCATTTTGGGTTTCTTTTTGTTCTGGAGGAGTTTGTGAGATTTAGTAATTCTCTATCTAGTGATAATTTACTGGGGATTTTTGCTTGTTTCAATTTTGCTTGTTAGTAAACTGCTATTTTTCCACTTATATCTACTTGTCTTTATTTTCCCCTTATTGGTGGAAAGGGGGGAGAACTAATTTTGGAGTGTTCCCCTTTAAATTGCCTTAAACCAAGATAGAAGGTGAGCCTGATTCCCGAAGATGCTGTGGACTTTTGTGGCCCCAGGTTTCATCACTTCATTTGAAGTGATGACAAGAGTCCCTGAGAGCTGCAGGGCTCAGGGAGGTCCCTGCCTTGGCCTCTTGTTGGACTGAAGAGAATCCTGGGGACTAGGGGCCTGTCTCTTTTGAGCATGACAGGGCTTCCTGGGTGTTATGTATATATGTTTAATTCGTGCCTATAACGTTTATACCTGTCTAATATTGAAACACATGTATGAAATATGTCTGTTTAAAATCCAAACCATGGTGAAACCACATTCACTGGGGAGCAGGTTCCCGTAAGAATGTGGAATTTTCTCTCAACTAAAAGATTTCCGAGAAGTACATTATCATAACTGTAAACTGGCTGACCAGGAGATGGGCCATCTCAGGAGAAGCCACCCGGCCATTCTCACCACGATATCTACAACATATCAGAACCATCAATCTGTTCCTGGGAGGAGACAAGATTTCATCAAGACCTCATCTCCTCATCGGAAGGACATTGTTCTTCCCTGGAATAACCAAAGAACCAAATTGAATATCTTTAGACTCTGGACTCTGAATACAGAGTTGCCTCCAGCGAAATAAACTGTATAAAAACTCACCACTCCGAGACCTCAGCGTGAACAGAGCTTCTCTGACACCCTGTCAGGTTGCCTGTCACCCAGCTGCCGACACCCGGGCTCGGAGCTGTTTCCCTGCATTGTGGCTTTTTATCCAAAAACTCTGCCAAATTTTCTATAAATAAATTTGTTTTATTTTTATTATAAAAATCGGCTCGTTTCATTTATAACACTGGGTGAGCAGGCCCTGCCCTGGCTGGGAGTGGAGGGGCTGTGGTTACAGCACTGGGCAGAGGGACCTGCCACCACTGCCCTCCGGGTCTCTTCCTGAGGTTGGTTCCACTCTGTGGGGATAGGCACAGATGGAGGGGAACTACAACCTCCATGATGTACCAGCTTCATCCTCTACATTGGAGCTTGTAGGGCTGCTGGCAGAAATTCCCTCATGGGAACTGCTGGAGGTGGAGCTGCTGGAGCTGGAGTTGGCAGACCTGGTGCTGGCTGAAGGCCTATGGGTCTCCTCCTCATCAGCATGGCGGTGCAGCAGCATCTGAGCCGCCTCACTGCACTGGCCCACAATGACATTGATCAGGCCATGAACCAGCTGTGCTGTGCCTTCCCCGAGGCTGTTCTGCAGCCTCAGGACCAAGGTCTCCACATCCAGGCCATAGACACAGAGATCACCCAGAATGCTGCTCTCTGCAGCCTGTACCAGCCACCACCTGCCCCAGAATATTCTCTGCAGCCTTTGGCACAGCCAGGGCAGCACGGGGTCCAGGAGATGCTGTTGTTGGAAACGTTCTGCCTATACCTCAGGCAGGATGTCATACAGGAGCTCTGGCCCTGCAGTTGCCTGCTGAGGTGGGGACACTGTCTCCTGTGGAGAAGATGGAGGGGACACCACAGGGTGATGGCAGCCATTTCCGCCCGTCACTGGGGCCACTGGCAACTCTCCAGGAGCTCCTCCTGCCTGGCTGCTGGCTTCTGGTGACTCTCTGGAGAGAGTGATGACACACTGTAGATAGTCCCATTCACTCTGCTCAGAAAACCTGACAGTCTCTATCGGTGTCCTGCAGAGTGGGCACAATGGATTTCTCAGTGCCCATCGCAGGATGCAGCCCAGGCAGAACTGGTGGTGACAGGGCAGAGCAGAAGCCGTACCATTCTGAGTGCCCTGGCAGATGGGGCAACTCCAGTTTGTCTCCATGGCCATTTCTGTGCCCTGCAGCATACTGGGGAGAGCTGAGGACCAGGAGCTTCTCCCCCTCTTTGCTATCACGCAGAGCAGTATGTGACTATATGAGAGCCCTCCGTATTGTCCCAGGAAGGGGAAGAAGAAACATCCAGCCTCGTTAAGAAGGATGCTATCCTGGGTGCCTGAACCCAATCACCCACCCCACTCTAGGGGAACATTTTCCTGCACAGCCAACGCTCACTGCTGCAAACACCTGTGGTGCCCAGGTGACTGAGTCAGGCAGGGCCAGGGAAACAGTACTGATGGCTCCAGGATGGGCACCAACAGCTGCCAAAGGCAGCCCCCAATACACCACCCAGCACTGCGAGAAGCCTGGCTGGACCCTCCAGACCTTGCACTCTTGCTCAGCAGGAGTCAAGGCTGGAGCCAGACTGGCTCAGGTTCTGCCGGTGCACAAATACAATTAGTGAGAGATGTGATGTCACAATCCACCCCTGATGATGTCACAATCTGACACTTGGGATGTCACCTTCTGCCACTCAGCGATGTCATCATGGGATGCTCCCTCCTGCGGATGCATGGTGCCAGGAGAAAAAAAAAAAGGACCAACCATAAACCGATGACCACCTTGTCAACCAGACCATGGCACCAAGTCCCACATCCAGTTGTTTCTTGAACACCTGCAGGGATGGTGACTCCACCATCTCCCTGGGCAGTCTGTTCCACTGTTAACAACCCTTTCCATGAAGAAATTCTTCCTGATGATCAACCTGAACTTCCCCTGGAACAGCTTGATGATATGTCCTCTTGTCCTGTCACTGGTAGCCTGGGACAAGAACTCAGCCCCACCTTGCTAGAGTCTCCTTTCAGTTAGTTGTAGAGAGTGATAAGGTCTCCCAACACCTTATCACATCTGGCTAACCCAGCGGCCTTCTACAATGCTATGACTGCATCAGTGGAAAAGGGAAAAGTCACAGAAGTCATCTACCTGGACTTTTGCTAGGCTATTGACACAGTCTTCCACAGTATTCTTGCATCTAAAATGGACACAGATGAGTTTGATGAATGAACTAGTCAATGGATAAGTAATTGGCTGGATGGCCGCATTGAAAGAGTTACAGTCAATGTCTCAATATTCAGGTGGAAATCAGTAGCATGATCTATGTTCCTGTGAATAAGAAACAGGAAAATAATGAGCATCCAGAACTCACTGGAAGGTGTTAGAAAGAACCACTCTCTTAAAGCATGAAGTATTGATTTAGAATGTGCTCTTGTCCTCAGCTTTCCTAATCACAAAATTTCTTGAGATTTAGGATTTGCACTCTGGCAGTGTAAATAGAGTTGTAATACCAGTCTTTGAAAACCTAAAATCCAGTCCCTCACAAATTCTGTGGAGGTAACTGCCCTGGCCTGGTAAAGGGTATCCACTTACAACATCTAAACTTTTACAGCTGAAGGCTGAAAATCTGGTTTTCATGAGCTCCTAACTTATTGCTAATCTCTCTAATTACTCTCTAGATGCTAACTTCAGTTGTTTCTCACCTGCCCAGTAGAGAAAAAGTAAACCACAAAAAAAAGCATAATTCGTTGTTCTGCTGTTACATGGTTCCCAGCAGAAGGGCATAAACTAGGGTTTGCTTAGCCTGGGACTAAAAGTTCTACCATTTGTATAAACAGGCAGATGTCTTTTTATGCACAAAATTGTTCTACAAAACAAATTTTAATGATCTACATCAAAATCGGCCAAAGCAAAAGTTGACATTTACAGATCATAGATATAGAAAAATTGTGTTAAATTAATAGGATTTTTTGTTGGATTCAAGGCTTTTTAAAAATGTTTCTGACACAAAGCAAATCTGCTTTACATCTCTGAACAATGGAGCCTGAGGTTAAAACCAAATGTGAAAAAACTAGATTATACTGAACTTTCATTTTGATCAGCAGGAATTTAGAATGGTTTTTACAGCACTTAAGTAGGATTTCAATATCTGATTAGCATCAAGACTGCACATTCATCTCAAAAGGAAAATTTGTAATTGAATTTGTTTGAAAAGTTCTGAAATACATGACTTTGGAATGTTATGAGTGACTATATCTGTCATACCCATCTGGAAGTCTGGAGATGTCTCCCTCATGAATACACCATAATATGGAACACCTTGGGAGGCCAAGACTAAGTTTTTTTCCATCCAAAATTAAACATTTATTTGGATTGTCCCAAATATTTCAATGTTGAAACAAAATTCCTTTTTCCTTCAGAGGAAGTGCAAAACAAATTGTTGTAGGTCACTCCTTTCTGAGGAGAAAAAAGGGGCCAGTATCCCAACTAGGCCCATCCCACAGGGAAGTCTGCTGCCTCCCTGGTGCTCTGATAAGGCACATGAGTAATCCCTAAGAAAATTCCTGACATAAGAAAATTCGTGATCTGGTACAACCCTCTGACTATTAGCCTGTATTACTTGTCCAAGTGATGAGATTAAAGGACAGTCTAAAGGACTTCAGGGCACTGGGGCTTTTGGTCAAAAAAGTGGATTTTATTCTCCTCCATTCCTTCAGTATCAGCAGCAAATACTGAAAGGAAGAGCAGCCTGATTAATACATGGCTTAGAGGCAGCTGCCATTGGTGCAATTTTGAGTTTTATTACCGTGGGATGGATTACACAGCACCAGGCCTGTTGGGGACAGACGAGGTCCATCTCTCTCAGAGGGGGAGAAAGATTATGGCCCATGAGTTGGCAGAGCTGATTGAGAAGGCTTTAAGCTGGATTTGAAGGGGAAAGGGGATACAGACAGGCCAGCAGTACTAGGGCAGTGATTGTCCCACTGTACTTAGCACTGGTGAGGCCACACCTTGAGTACTGTGTTCAGTTTTGGACCCCTCACTTCATAAAAGGAAAATGAAGTGCTGGAGTCTTTCCAAAGAAGGGCAATGGAGCTGATGAAGACATGTCTTAAGAGGAGGTTGTAGTGAGGTGGGGGTCATTCTTTTCTGCCATGTCTCAAATGAAAGGACTAGAGGAAATGGCCTTAAGTTGCACCAGTGGAGGTTCAGCTTAGATATTAGAAAATTGTTTTCACTGAAAGAGCGCTCAGGTATTGGAATAAGTTGCCCAGCAAGGTGGTGGAGTTACCTCTGGAAGCATTCAAGAGGCATCTGGATGTGGGACTTGGGGATATAGTGTAGGGGGGATTATAGTGGTGCTGTGTTGATGATTATACTAGATGATCTTGAAGGTCTCTTCCAACCTTGATGATTCTGTATGATTCTGTGATTCATCAGAAAAATACATTTTCCATCAGAAAGAAAAGCTAGTGAGAAGTACTTCACCTGTTCTAGCAAGACTGTAAGCTTCTCAAGAGGAGAATTGGTAAGGAGTTCAGGGTAAGCATGAGGGCCTGTGCACTCAAAGATGTCTTTTCTTGCTGGGGCCAGCAGAGAGCACAAGCAGAGCTGGGCTTTGGTGTGTGTTACTCTCTCCTCTACTCTCTGGCACTTTGCTTTTTCCTGGGGTGATTCTGACGGCCACCTTCCAGGCTGTACCCTTGCTCCCATTCTTGCCTGTGTGAGGCTATCGGCCAGGGGATCTCACCTGCCCTGGGAACACATTCTTGCCATCCAGGGCCTATGGGCTGAGTCGCATCTACAGATGGCTCAGGTGTCTCTACCAGAGTGACCCTGGGGCTCACAGCAGCCCAGTTGATCAGTAAAGCCAACAAGGGTCAATGGCCATGAGGATGCAGCACAGCAGTCACACCTGTTTAGTTATGGTGTTTGCTGCTTGCTAAAAAAAAAAAGGTTGCAAAAGCACAATTTTTCCAGTGTATCCCTTACACTAGTATTCTCTGTGTTCGGAGTTACCTGTGGTAGGTATTCTGAAGAAATATCAGAAACAAAAACATGATACACTGAGTATTATGTCTTTACCTTTCCTTCTTCAACTGCCTTTAATATTTTTTTCCTGCTCTCTACAAAAGGCTCAACCACTATATAAACTGAATGTGTCTGTAAACAGCTTCCAAAGTTTTAAAGAATATTGTGTATAAACATTTTTTCTGTGTTTTGGGTTTTTTTGTTTTGGTTGGTTTTGGGTTTGGTTTTGCTTTGGTTTCTTTTCAGTTTATGTTCCTTTATTTGAAATAAACCTGTAGTGTTCATATGAACAGCTTAGGAAAGCTTTTGGTATTACCTACTTTTCCTATCCATAATTTGCTGTATCTTTCCCTTTCTTCCTTCTCTCTTCTTATAATACTCATTTTTTCATTAATGGATAGTTTTTTTTCTTTCCCCTGCTTAAACTCTAACTGCATTAAGGAAACTTTACTTTCTGACCTTTCAGGAGCCGCTCTGGCAATCACAATCCCACCACCAGACACTTTCACTTCTGAGATGAAAGCCCCTTTGCTGGTAAGCAGAAATTGTATTAGGCATTATTGGAGTTTTCCCCATCTTGCATGAGGAATGCCTAGCCAATCTTTCACTCATGATTTCTCTATAAGCATGACTCTGGTGTTTTTTCAGAACTTCTTCCATTGTCCTGTCTGCTTGAGAAAGCACTACTACTACTCTGATGGGACTTGCAGGGCTGGGGAGAGTCCAGGGGCTGGAGATTTCCTCTCTGGGGGATTACTGGGATACCTAAGGAGAGCAACTTCTGACATACTGTGTTGGTCTGAATACCATGGAGGTGGCCATCCCACTGTGATGTTACAGGGTAGTGGAAGCTGATCACTGGCAGTGGACTGTGACATCACCATGTTGGATTGTCTCCTTGTGTCCCTTACTGTGTATATTTGGGTGCTGCCAGAGCCTGGCCTAGTCTGGATTATGCCTGGACTCCTGTTGAGCATGTCCACGAGGTCTGGAAGGTCAAGCGAGGCTTTTTCCAGTGCTGGGTGCTGCCACTGGCAGCTCTCAGTACCCATCCAGGACCCCTCAATAGTGTTTCCCCAGCCCTACCTGGCTCAGGCAGCTGGGCACCGCAGAGGTGAGTAGTACAGGGAAATGTCCCCCTGGGTTGGCCACAGAATGAGTGCTCAGGCTTGGGGAACTGGGAGGGTCCTTCTTGAGGGGGCCTGAGCATTTCTTTCTCCCCCTCCCCAGGACATCTCATGACCATGGTATCTCCATTTTGCAGTGTGTGGCACCTTTTGGGAGTGCCAGCACCAGCGATGGGGAGCATCTTCTCGTTCTTAGCTCAAGGTAGACTGCCAAAAAGCAGAGACAGGGCCACGGAAACAGAGTGGAACTGCCCCATCTGCCGCGATGCTCGAGATGACCTCACTTATGTGATGCCCTGTCTCCATCAGTTCTGCCTGGCCTGCATTATGCGTTGGGCAGAGATGCAAAGAGTGTGCCCACTCTGCAGAGAACAGATAGAGGGTGTCAGGTTTTCTGTGCAGACAGACAGCTACATAGACTGTGTCTTCACAAGTTCTGAAGAGTCAGCAAATGGCAGCAGCTGGACAGGAATAACTCTAGGACAGCTGGTTAAAAACAGCCCCTTTGTGGAGTCCCCTTCACGTGCTCCACGGAGGATACTACCCACAGCAGAGCACGGGGGTGCAGGAACAGAGCCTGTGGGTGGCCTCCTGCCTAGTGTGTGGGCAGAACTTTTCCAAAGAGAAGAGCATCTCCTTGACCCGGTGGTGCCCTGGCTGCGCCAGGAGCTGGAGGCAAAGTATGGGACCAGGTGGTGGATGGCAAGGATTGCAGAGAGCATCATCCTGCATGCCGTGTCCATCTGTGGTCCAGCTAGGAATGTCTTGGCCCACGTGCTGCAGGATTTCCTTGAGGAAGATACAGAACCTCTAATCCGTGGCATCATCAACATCATTGTGAATCAGTGCACACAAGAGGCCCAAAGGCTGCTACAGTCCCGTGCTGTCCCAGAGAACAATCCTGCGGCCATCTCCAGCAGATTTCAGATGGATACTACTGCTCCCCCGCCAACCCCTGCCAGCAGCCCTACAGGCTCCAGTGAGGAGCACCAACTCAGCACATCTGAAGCTGTCCTCCACAGTCTCCACTCATCTGCTCCCACCCCTGCAGAGCAGGAGGAGCTGGGGGAGGAGGTGGTGGCAGAGGAACCTGCCACGGAGGAGGACAACATCACCGTGGCCGTCTCCATCAGCCCTCAGGAGGATAATCTTGCCCCACAGGCAGCCCCTGCCAGCAGCCCTGCAGGCTCCAGAACGGAGGACCAACACAGTACACCAGGAGCTGTTCTCCACACCCTCCACCCATCTGCTCCCATCCCTGCAGAGCAGGAGGAGCTGGGGCCAGCAGCAGCGACAGGTCCCTCTACCCAAGGCAGCAGCCACAGCCCCTCCACTCCCAGCCAGGATAGGGGTAGGGACCCCTTGCCCAGGAGGCCTCAGCGTTCCACAAGGAGGAGGGCTGCCAGCTGTCTGGACTCTCCCCAGCCCCGCAAGAGGCCACCTGATCAGCAGCAGTAGCAGGGCTGCAGTAAGTCTTCATTAAAGAAAAAATTGCTATATCCCTGATAAAGCCTCTGGATGCTGCTTTCTCTCCCTTCTCTTGGGATCTTTCCCTGATCCTGTGCACCCTCAGCAGCCAAGGGCCCTGGAGACCTAGGATGATATCGGCAGTGCCTCGTCCCACAGCATTTCCTACTGCAGCCATAGCAATGGAAGTGTTTCCAAAAAAGACTGGAAAAGGAGCATTGCATTTGCAAAGGAGAATGTACAAAATCAAGGCTGCTTGTGCCTGTGCCCAGATGGCATGACCATGCTTCTCCCTGCATTGCATTTCATCTGTAGCCGAGGGGACAGGAGGGGCCCTGGTGCCACCTGCTCAGAAAGGTTTCTGGGAAAACAGGACAGGGAGCTTCAGAGCACAACTCTGAATCCAAACACCAGTCTGTAGGGATAACCATGGCATGCTGTGGCTGGTCACAGCACTTTCTCAGAGAAGATTTGCTCTGGCAAAAGAGAAAGGTGCTTTTGAGGCTCCTTGAAGAGCTGCACTTTTCGTGAAGGAATGTTCTCCATTAAAGACTCTCCTCAGTTGAGCCCCTAACTGATCCTGAGGAACTGTCCAATGGCCTTCTTGGTAGAAAGCTTTTCCATGTAGGAAAGAGTGAAACTTTTCAAAGAGAAAAAGGAGGGTTTTTGCTAGGTAAATTACAGCCACAGAAGAAAGCCGTGATCAGGAAGGGTATAGGAGCACTAACAGAAGCATATACAACTAAGGCAGACATGTCTAGCATGTCAATTTACCATCGTCTCCAAAACAAAAATGATGCCTCTAATCCATTTTATGCACACAGTGAGGAACTAGAATACTCAGATATTGGAATCTCAGATATTGGAATACTGGCAGCTCTGCAGAATGGGTTAGATTTCACAGAAACCCTGGGGGCTTAACTGAAAATCATCTAGGAAAGCAGGAAAAGGACAGCATTCGTTATCATATATTGATGCAAATAGCTTAAAAAGAAACACAGATGAGGCAGTAAGCTTGACATCAAGTAAGTGTGTATGTAAAGAGGTGTTTCCAATTCGTGGTAGGGTGACATCAGTAAGTAGAGTAATTTTCAAGTCAATTAGATTAGATCATGAAGGAGCTACTTCTAAACCCAGCTGTTCTGGCCGGCAGTCGACCCAAAGGAGAATTTTCAGAGCAGGAAAGTTCACTTTTATGGGTAGTTAGTGGAGTCAGGGAAGCAATTGCAGAAGAGTGTACAGCAGTGCAGTACTAGCACCTATCTGCTGGCTACTTCACAGCTCTGGACATGTGCTTTGTTCAGAAGCATTAATGTGACCCAAAAGGACATATTTGCAAAGACACTTGGCATCTGTGGCATTCAAAATATGGTGTTCCGACCAAATGCTTAAATATCCTCAAAAAATGGAATCTTCAGTGAAAGTAGAACTTACTGATATTAAATGACTTTTTCTTGAATTTTCAGATTCTATTTAAAAGCATAGGTAGAAGCTCCAGATAAATATGATATTATCCCTACTGGAAGTGTGTTTTACACGCTCAAAGGCAACACAACACCTTGATGCTAGCAGGAACAAGGAGCATGCAATTCCTCCTTGCTAGAGGAATGCAAACTGTCATCACCCCCTTCCTGCCAGAGGTGGGTAAAAGGTTTCACAGGGTTTTACAGCCAGTGCTTTGAGTAAACAAAAAAGGTACAACTGTAGGGCCCACTAGGAATTTATAGAGGTTAACATTATTTTCATATGAATTAAGTGGACAAATTCCTGCTCAGATGCAGTGTTTAGAGAATACAACACAAAAATAATTATAGAAAATTATTTCACAGCTGTAAGATTTCTTTTGATAAGACATTTTTCTTAATAAAATTCCAAATTTTTGGAGAGCATGAGCATGATTTCTTCAATGAAATTGAACATGTACATTTCTGTATGTTTAAGGAGAAATAAACACCACTACCATGGACTCTCACTATTAAAAATACAGAAGTTGATTTTTAGTAGCCATACATCAATGTTTTAGTGATGATGACACAAACAGACCAGCCGACAAGTAAGGCTAGTTAGAGTACATAGAATTACTAACAGTGATTGACTGTATTATAAATATTTCTTCACTCTCTTAGAGCAAATATTTAAAAAATAAACCAGGATAAACCAGAGTATAGAATAACATTGAAGAGTTAAGTTATGTCATGAACCATGTGGAGAGTGATAAAGGAGAGCGATGCAGTATAAATCTTAAATAACTACACTTTAGTAGAAAAGTAGGAATGGAAAACATGCTACTTTCACTGACTGGAAATTCCAACAGTTTACTTGGAGCAACTGTATGAGCAGCAATATACTTTTCCCCATCAAGACAAATCAGCTTATTTCTTACAGCTCTGGTTTTTCTTATGCGTATATGTTTTTAGGCATAAGAATGAACTCTTTCCACCCGCAGAGCAAGAGGCTGGAAGGCAGCACCATGGAAAGGGACCTGAGAGTCGTGGTTGATGCTAAGTTGAACATGAGCCAGCAGTGCCCTGGCAGCCAGGAGGGGGGCATCAGGCACAGCATTGCCAGCCAGGCAAGGGAGCGGGGATTGTCCCTCTCAGCTCTGCATTGGGGTGGCCTCACCTCAAGGCAATTTTGGGCACCACAGAAAGATGCTAAACTATTAAAGAGTGTCTGAGGAGGGCCATGAGGATGATAAAGGGCCTTAAGGAGAAGCCTTATGAGGAATGGCTGAAGTCACTTGGTCTGTTCAGCCTGGAGAAAAGGAGTCTGAGGAGAGACCTCATCACAATCTACAACTTCCTTGTTGAGGGAAAGAGGAAGGACAGACACTGATCTCTTCTCTGTGGAGATAAGTGACAGGGATCAAGGGAATGGCCTGAAGTTTTGTTAGGGGAGGTTTAGGTTACATATTAGAAAAAGATTCTTCACCCAAAGGGTGGTTGACACTGGAACAGGCTCCCCAGGGGAGTGGTCACAGCACCAACCCTGAGAGAAATCAAGGAACATTTGAACATTACATTCAAGCACATGGTGTGACTCTTATGGATGTCCTGTGCAGCGCCAGGAGTTGGACTCAATGATCCTTGTGGGTCCCTTCCAACTCAGGATATTCTGTGATTCTGTGAATTTTTTAATTGGTAAGGACTGCTCTAAATTCTGAATATTTTGGTTAAAAAAATATAAACAAACCAAGAGATGCATCAAGGATGCAACTCCAAAAGCGGTTTCTGCACCTTTCTCTGCAGAGGAGCAAGGGCTGTTATCTGGGCCAATGACCCTTTTTAATGTGCCTTATTTTCCTAAAGTACTAAAAGCTGTATTTTTCATATTTCTTGAAGCCATGTCCAGAAAAGCCCAACAGGTGTAAAATTGCTTTGGCTAAGCTGGAGAGCAGAACACATGTTTGAAATAAATGCCAGATCATCCTTCCTTGGAGTATATCAAGCGGAGAAGGACAGACCACAGTCATGGCAAGATTTTCCAGGGAGAACAAGGAGGAACAGTACTGGGAGAGAGTGGGTAGGGAGGGAGGAGAGAGTAAAGATGTGAAAACTGCCGGGTAAAGATTCCTCTGCCCTTGTCTCAGACAACATGGCATCGGCAAGCACCCAGGCACGCTCATGCACATACAAGACACACGTCGTGCTGCCTGCCAAACCTCGTCCTCTCGTCGGGCTGGGCGCCAACGACGCGAAGTGCAATCCAATAGCGTCCCCTACCCTCCTCCCACTAAAGAGTTATTTTAAAACTTCAGGCATAGTGCTCGGTAGCAACAGTGACCAGGGATAAAAGGGCAAAGGAGAAGGGCAAGGGAGGGAGCACAGGAACAAGAGGACGGGTAAACCCCACCAAAGCTGTTGCAAAACGGCTTGCAGCAGCATCAGCGGGGAGACCCGGGACGAGAAGGATGGCTCAGGGTCTGGGAAAGTCGGGGGTGTCCTCGGAGCACCGGCGAGGCACCTTGCGCTGGGCTCGGCGCCGGCAGCGGGGTGGCTCCGGCTCCTCCTGGCGCTGAGGGCACAGCCGGGGCCGGTGTTCCCCGCAGCGGAGCGGAGCGGAGCCGGGACAGGAGGCGAGGCGGTGGCAGCGCCGCAGGAAGTCGGCGCCCGAGGGGGCTGGCACGGGGGCGGCGG
>VXAD01008393.1:17053-135533 GCA_013399195.1 Dicrurus megarhynchus
CGCCCGTGCCCCCCGGGCGCTCTGCCCGCCCGCCCGCTGCTCGGGCTGGGGCTGGGGCTGCTGCAGACCGGCCTGGGCTGCGCCCTGGTGGCGCTGAGCTTCGGGGCGCTGTGGCTGAGTAGCGCCCCGCAGGTGAAGAACGCGTGCCCCTTCTGGGCCGGCTCCTCGGTAAGTGACGGCCGCGGGCCGGGACACGCCATGCCGGGGTCCGGCCGTGCGTGCGCGGCACCTGCGGGGTTCGCTGTCCCGAGGGATGCGTGATCCCGCTCCTCCGCGATCACTTGGAAACAGCCTGCGGGTAACGGCTTTTCGCTGACAGCTTTGTGGATGTCTGCAGGACCCCAACGGAGCAATAAACGTAGAGACAAACAAATAGGGGATTTATTTCCTGACGTGCATTTTTCCGAAAAAAAAAAAGGTACTCGGTTATTTTGCGCTATCAGAAATAGGATTTTCAAAAGTCGTTTTGTATGTAGATGTAGCATATTGCTTTTGTGCTTTGTGCCTTTACTCGTAGGCATAATGTAGAGATAAATCAGCAATATTCCTGGGGAAAAAAATGGATGGACTTAAGACAGTTTTGTAAGGAGTACTGAGCGAAGTTATTCCATCTCCTGTTAGGCCCTTCTTTAAACCATAGCTTTATATATACGAGAGTTTGTATTGCAGAAGCTAGGCAGTAGTAAGCAGAAGTTAGTAAGTGTAGGAGAGTCAGATTGATTGGTCTCAGTTTGTGGGCCCTCCAGCAATCAGCAAGTCGTGTTCTGGACTGGAGCGCGCAGCCTCTGCTGCCTGTGTGAACAGCATCAGCTTATCCCTCACTTTAAACATTTAAATTAAATTGCCAGTGCTGTTCACCACCTGTGGAAATGTGCTCAATGCAGTAGTTTGGGGATCAAGTAGTGCTGGTTTATCTGTATAATGCAGTGTTCACCCCTGAAAGTATACAATCCTTTGGGGGTGAGGAGAAATCCAGACCATACAAATGTCTGTGTTTGATATCTCTGTTGTGATCTTTCATCTTTTTTTTTTTTTTTTTCTTTCTTACTCTAGGTTGAAAGAAGTTTAAATATATGTAACTTTGAATTCTGCACACAGAACCCTGCTTATGCTTTTAAAATGCTTTAAATTTGCATATATAAGATAGAGGTACTCGGTATCTTCAATAATCAAGAAGGGTTTTGTTTTTATTTGGGGTTTTTTAATGATATTTCTGAAACAAGGGTACACTCAGGAAAAGTTACCTAAATACCTTTTGTGTGTAAAAATATAAGTGAAAATTTTAGCCCAGAAGCAACCCAGAAAAGCAGATGCCATTAAAAGCTAGGAGTGATGTGTCTGGTTGGGTGCTTTTTGGTTTGGTTTTCTTTTCATTATAGATGCGACATTCTGACTTGTGAGGGGCAAGTCAGGAAAACTTTGAGAAAGACTTTCTTTTCTTATCTTTTACAGATGCAATTAAATAAATTTGTTGTACTTAGGGAAAGAGAAAAGCTATTTACATCAGTATTGATGTGCTTTGTTATAAAATCATGTGTCCATTTTGCAGTCACAGAATTCAAAAAATACTTTGTTATGAAACTGCAGTTATGTATGTGGTTTTGCAACACCATGATGATATCAGTAGGTATTTTGGCCAAGTCATATATGCACATTACGCTAGATTAGATTGATCATGTCAAGTGAATGAAGTTACAGAAGGGATTTATTAAAAATACTAGTGGATGACTTCCTGCTTGTTCCAGTCTTCCTGTTTCTTTTTAGGGTAGGAGCTTGGTGTCAACTGGCTTAGTTACAAAGTCCCATGAGTTAAAATATACCTGCTGATTTATGGGACATGCTGAGAAGCTGATTTGCCTGACTTTATAGGGTTCCCATTCTTCCGTGAGAGAGCATTCGGGTATGCTGTTTGTTTCAGTTCTACAGCAATTCTTTACCATTCCTTAATTGTTTTGCCCTGTAAGGTAAAAAGAGAGTCATAGGGTTCAGTTCTGTGATTCAGCAAGTTTGGTCTAACAACTGCTGTTGCAGAAGGATGTGCTTTTTATTTTAACTTCTTTCCTCATGCTGATACTGGCATTCATCTGATTAAACAGCAAATTGTTTCAGGGAGGTAGTGCTAGTGCTCTTTATTGATTGTGGTAGGGTTCATGCTCTGGGTTTTAGTTCACTGAAATGGTCAGAAGTCAGCAAGTGGGAAGAAAGAAGTTGGAATTTAATTAAGTGCTGAGATGGTGATTGAGGGAGAGGAGGAGAGAGACTGGTTTTAGATTTGCCTAGCCAAGTTGCAGAGAACAAGTATTCTGAAAGTAGTTATTTAAGGCAAACGTGGTGGTTGGAGTTGCTGACATACTACTTGTCCTCATGCTTTTTTTCTGTGAGGAAAAAAAAAGAAACGAGCAGATTAAATTTGGTTGTTATTTCACAGGATGCTCTTAGGAGCAAAGAACCTCATCAGCACAGGTATTCTCTGCTTTAAAGTGCATCTTTGTATCTTCCCAGCACTGCTGTTTTGTTCCAAAGTACCATTCATCAGAACAGTAATAAAAACCATGTAAATGGCATTTTTTGAACAGTTGTTCGCTTTTTGGTGACACTATGTTTTTTGCTGTTGTAGGTAATCTTATGTGGAATCTTAGGGCTAACAACATGGAAGAGGCCTATGATGCTTTTGGTAAGTATGGATTAAAGCTTGTAAAGAAATTATATAAAAATGATCCTAATTTAATAGTCATTGGTAAAAAAATAATCACCCCTTTCTCCTTTTAAAAAAGCAATGTTGAATCTTTCTTTTCAAATGATAGAATCATAATTATTAAAAGAGAAGTCAAAGACCATGAAAGGCCATATTCTTTCCTGCATGGATGAATTCCCCAGTAAGGGCAAGAGAGGACCATGTCTGGAAGAATCGTTAATGTTATGTAAAGAGCACATTTTATGGTTTTGTATGTATAAGAAAATGCTGGCTTAGAATAAGTAATTTAGTTCTCTGAGGCAGTGCAGCTTGAACTGAAACGAAGGGTATGGTTCTAAATCTTAGCTTAGTTGTAGTGTTTTAGTTTTTGACAGTGGGTTTGAGAGCTAACTTAACACCTTACAGTAGGAACCAGTGCTAGTTTCATATACAGTTGACGCTGCGTTGCTGTGAGAGAGATAGATTGACATGCAGGGTGTGGAAGCTGTTTCCACTTGTAAGAGAAATCTGAAGCTGTGTGGCTCTTAATGTCTCAGAGTTGGGATTTGAAAAAAGTTTTGGAGTTGCTTTTGTTTGTGTGTGGGTTTAGGGAGTTTTTTGGTTGGTTGGTTGATTTGGGTTTTTTTGTTTACTTGTTTGGAATTTTTTGCCTTGCTGTCACTTCTGAAGACTTTTTCCACGCCAAGGCAGTTGTTTCCTTTTTATGCAGCACTTCTTTGGGATCCACATGGATATCAGTGAGGAGTACCGAGGATTAGATGTGTGAGCTGTGGATAGAATCATAGATTCACCAAGGTTGGAAGAGATATTTGAGATCATCAAGTCCAACCGTCAACACAGACCTGACCTAAACCCCTAAGCCACATCACCCAATTCCAGATCCAGGCATCTCTTGAACAACTGCAGGGATGATGACTCCGCCACCTCCCTAGGCAGCCTATTCCAATGCATGACCACCCTAAGAGGGACAATTTTTTCTAATATCTGATCTGAATCTCCCTTGTGTCAGCTTGAGGCCATTTCCTCTTGTCCTCTCGCTGCAGGCACAGTAGCGGACACGGGCCCCCCCCTCACCACAACCTCCTTTCAGGGAGTTGCAAAAAGAGATGGGGTCCCCCCTGAGCCTCCTTAAGGCTCAGCAACCCCAGCTCCCTCCGGTGTCCCTCATGAGAGATGCTCTTTAGTCCTTTCAGGAGCCTCGTTGCCCTTCGCTGAACACGCTCCAGCCCCTCAATGTCCTTTCTAAAGTGAAGGGCCCAGGACTGAACACAGACTTGGGGTGTGGCCTCCCCAGTGCCCAGTACAGGGGCACGATCACTGCCCTGGTCCTGCTGGCCATGCTGTTCTTGGCACAGGCCAGGTTGCCACTGGCCTTCTTGGCCACCTGGGCACACTGCTGGCTCATGTTCAGCTGGCTGTTGACGAGCACCCCCAACATGCATTGTTATTTCTCAGTGTGCATTGGTTAACACAGGCAAATTTTTTAGGAGTTTTGTGGATATAGAGACGAGCCCAGTGTTAGAGATTCCCAGTCTGGAAGGGCTATATTTTCGTCAAGATAAATGTACATGCTATCAATCTCAAACTGCCTAAGGCTTGCACAGTACTCCTGTGTTGGTATTACCTGTGTTCTGTGCTGTTGCTATAGCATGTTTTTGCTGTCATTTCCTTTTGTCTGTTGTTGCTCTTTCACTCTTTAACATTCTCCTTTGTATAAACTCTATTTTTCTTTCCTAATTTTCTTAAATAGAAAGCACCGAACTCTTCTTATCCTTTCTTTTATACCAAATTATCTTTAGGATGGTCACATGCTGAAGGAGATGGCCCTGAGATACTGTGCAGCAGATGGGAGTTTCTGATGTGAAATTGATTAAAGCCCTGAGCAGCCTGCCATGATTTCATAGTTGACTCTGCTTTTGAGCAGGAGAATACACAGGAGTGCTCTTCCTGAGCTCTCTTACAGCCATAATTATTCTGTGATTATGTGATTCTGTGAAATTGTTTGGGGTTTTTTTCTTATTTGTATGTGTGTTCTATAGAGCTTTCATTTTTGCTAGCCAGATTAGCTCAGCCTTGACACAGGGAAGCATTTCTTCTGAAAGAGCAGTCAAACCCTGGAACAGGCTCGTAGAGAGGTGGTTGATGCCCCAAGCTGTCAGTGTTTAAGAGGCATTTGGACAATGCATTTAATACTGGGCTTTGATTTTTGGTCAGCCCTGAAGTGGTCAGGCAGTTGAACTAGATGATTGTTGTGGGTCCCTTCCAAATAAAATATTCTATTCTATGTGGAAAAAAAAGAGAAATTAACATTAAACTCTTCATGAGGGTAAGGAAATCATGCCTTAAACTAGCTACAGTCTGTCAAGGACAGATTGTTAGTTTCTGTGAACATATTTATGTTGGGCTAAATATCTGTTATGTCTACCCTCTGGTAACTTGAACATTTTCTCTAGGGAGTTATGAAGAATGCACAATTACATGAATTGTAAAAGCAAGCTTCCTAAATGTCTCAGCAACGAGAATCATTACACAGTCATGACTTAGAATGATGACATTCATAAGTAAAACTAAAAAACTCATTCAGAACTAAAACATATCCTTTTTTTCAGTTGTGACTGTCCTCCCCTTTTAACTCCTTATGTAAGGCCTTAGCACTCCCAGTGATGGTTTCTCACTATCTATGTTTGGGTTTTTGTGAAAGGTCAGGCTGTCCTATGGCTACCACTTCAATCCAAGGCCTTGGTCATGGAGAAAAACAATCAGAGTGTTGTTTTTTATCTGCGAGAGCAAGAGTCTGGTGCTGCTGTTGCTTGCAGAAAGCACAGGGCTGCAGTGCTGTGAGAAAGGAGCTGGGGATGGTTTCAGCCACTCATGTTGTTCTCTTGGAGGGGAGAAAGGAAGGGAAACACATTGGTTACAGATGTAGTGAATCTTTAGTAGCACCATCTGTGAAAAAACAGCCATGAAGAGGGATGGCTGTGATAAGACCTTTCAGTAAATAAAATGGAGAGCCACATTTGGGTTTTGCCACCTGTGCTGTTTTACAGATACATTAACAGTGTGGGACGACACTAGATAAATAATACATCTGGGAGACAGGGTATTCCAAGGCAAAATCAAGCTACAGTCATATCTTTTGAAGGACATTTTTGCAAGGGAGGCCTAGCCTTGAGCAGTACAGATTCTGAGAAGTCTGGATTCTGAAATCCTTCCTTGGTTTTAGGTGTTTGAGGAATTTCTGTTCTGAATATCAGTTGTCAGTCAGTTTTGGAAGTCAGTTTGTAATGCTTATGCTTTGAAGCTGATTTTTCTTTGAGGTAATGCTGGGTTAACACTGGAATTGATGATCTTGGAGATGTTAATGATCCTATGTTTCTTCTTCTTTAGGACTGTCCAAATGTATTAATGGGGTAAGGGAAACTCACCACCACCACCACCACCTACCCCTCCAAGTAACTTGGGTATTGACTCTGAACTGTTCTGGGCTAAATGTTACCTTCCATGCATAGAATCTGGTTCCTTCCTCTCTGCTTCTAAGCTCCTTCCTTTCACACAGCTTTGAATCTTATTTTTAACTGAAGGAACCTAAATTCTTTCAGAAAGTGCATCAGTTCTCCATTGTTAGTTTGATTGTATATGTTTTGAGGGCAGCTCACGTCTTTGACAGGTCACGCTTGCTGTTATTGCCTCTATCCTTACTTGTATGTCAGTCTGGACTAATCTGAGTTTATGTTGCATTCCCAGGAGTTGCTGGGTGCTGCACCTGCTTTGCCGAATGCAGAAGCCCTTAGCTATCGAAGCATCCTTTCCTTTCAGTCGTGTACAAATTAGTTGCAATTCTGTAGAGCACTTTTTAGGTGACTCTCTGGTTGTGTTTGTTTCTGGGTTTGGGTTTTTTTTCACCAACTGAAACAAAGACTTCAAGTTAAGTATGTCTCTGCCTGGTGCTCTCCTTGCTAAAAGGAGACTTAGTTGTGATCGAATGAAAGGGAAAGGAGTGCCAGCATCCAACAAGACAGCAGCCTGTGGTACTATGCAGAGTTCAACTGCTGCAGCTGCAAGAGCTGGGGAGCAGTTTGGTACCTGCAAAATGCATGGGATCAAGAAATCAACAGAACACATGCAGGCTGGTTGAATGCAACTCTGGCTTTCAGCTACATCAAGCACTGCATGCTTCTGTTGTTTGCTAGCATGGCAGCTTTTGTGTTCATACATGTAATCTGTTTTTGTGTAAGAGTTTGAGGGGTTGGACATAAAAGAGTCGCGTGTGCAGCATGAGTCACTCAGTCTGTATTCTTCTCATCTTTTACAGTGTGGTAACATAAGGATTTGAAATTTTTATTTGAAACAATTTTAACTTAAAAGTGTAAATATTTTTGCTTTATGAAAAATATTTACAGATCTTACTTTGAAAACAGAAAAGTTTATGAAATTCAGCCTTTATTTATAACCTTGAAAATTTTTGAAGAATTAATTAGTGGTAAACCTTGTATTTAATTGAAAATTTTTATGCAAAGAAAAGTATGTCCTGGAAGGCTTTAAATAAAGATTTCTTAGGACTGACTACTGCTATGATATCTGCACCTTGACAGATTTTCATGAATTTAGCCAAAATTTAATGTATAGACCAAGATACTTAGTTCCAGCGATGTTCTTAAATTTTAGCTCTGCTAGCAACAGTATAAAACACTGTGAACAGAAGCTGCTTATCATGTCCCTAACTCTGAAAAACAGTGTCTCCCTAGCCATGTACTTTATAATAAGCAGTCGTTTAACTTGTGAGAATTACTGTAGTAGTAGCTTTTTTCCCTGGATGTTAGAAGTAAAATAGCTCAGTGTTAACCTCTTTGCTCACATTCAGAACTCCAGCATTAAGTCAAGAAGTGGTAATTACACAAAGGTTTTTAAGTCAGTATAAGCAAATAGAAATATGCTTTTGAGCATGAGAGTATGAAAAGCCATTAGAGGCTTATAGCCATTTTTATGCTGCAAAAGCTTTTCTCTCATACCTGGGGTCTTTTAATTCTGCATTTGAAACATGTGACTTTTAAAATTAAATTAATTAATTTGTCTTTTCTTGTGGGGCCTTCCTTTGTTGACAGTTGTGTTGTGGGTCTCCATATGGTAAAATAAATAGCTCTCACAACTGACAGAACTCTAGTAAGGTCCCTTGAGTTTTAATTATTGCCATTGCTGCTGTGCGTATGGACACTTAATAAACTGACTTACTTTTTTCTACAGGATGTTTATAAAGTATGTATGTAGGCTGTAAACAAATATAAGAGTTGGTGATGGGTATAAGAGTTCATGATTGTGAAACAACTGATTTTCTTTCCTTTAACTGCCTGCTTGGGCATCAGTCCTGCACGTGCATATTCAAATGAAAGCAGTTCCTCTCTGGCATTAGATACTCGCTTCAGTGGCAGCAGCAGCAGCACAACAAGCAGCTTCCCCATGCAGAATGAAAGATCGTGTCAGAGCTTTACTATGCAAATTTATTCTTCCTTGGAGTCCTCAAAGGGCATGATGATACTTTTTTACCTGGAAGAGATCATACATGCAAGACATTAGCAAATATGAATAGAATGCACTTTGCTTTTGCGTAGTTTAATTCATATGAAGGCTCCTTGCAGCTTTCTGCAGCTGTTCACAGTCCATGTGTATCTAGTGCTCTGAAGATGAAGCTGTGAGCCAAGCTGAAGCCATAATTTGAGTTGTTTCCATTTTTATAACTGCAGTTAAGACCTGTTACCACTGTTTTGGCTTTTAAAATACTATGTTTGCCTTTCTCTGTTTTTTCCTAAATTGAGAAGTACTTCTCTCCTCTGGGTAGGATCTTCTGTCACTTCAATAAAGTGTAACCAGTGTTTTTACTTGTAGGTGAGTAGCGATGGAGGAGATGTTTAAATTTGCATCTGCAGGAGAATATTTGTAACAAAACAAGCTGACAGAATACATGTTTGATTGGACAGTGAGTGACTCTGTGAGGGCACAGAGGGTTGTGAGCAGTGGCAAAAGCCGAGTCAGCTGAGGGCCAGTCAGCAGTGTTGAGCCCGAAGGGTGGAAACTGGGGCCAGTATACTGAAGTGAGTGCTCTGCACAGTGGATCTGAGTGCACTCTCAGCAAGTTCACAGGCGATGCAAAACTGGGAGGAATGGCTGATACACTGAATATTGCCATTCAGAAGGACCAGGACAGGCTGAAATGCACTGAGAGGAATCTCCTGAAGTTCAACAATGGGGAATGCAGAGTCCTGCGTGTATAGGGAAATGACCCTAGTAGACAATAGGGAACAGCTTGGTGGAAAGCAGCTCTGCAGAGAAAAACCTGGGGATCCTGGTGGACAACAAGCTACCCATGAGACAGCAAAATGCTCTTTGTGGCAAAGTGGTGTCCTGGGCTGGATTAGGCAGAGACTTGGCAACGGGTCAAGGGGTGTGATCCTTCCCACACCTGGAGAGTTGTGAAAGCTGTGGCTGTTCAGCCTGGAGAAGAGAAGGCTCAGTGGGAATCTCCTGCATCTCTATAAATAGCTGCTGGGAGGGAACGAAGAATAGGGAGCTGGACCTTTCTCAGTAGCACTCACTGACAGGAGAAGAGGGTGTGAGCACAACGGAGAAAACAGGAAATTCCATCTGAACATGAAAGACGACTTTTTTACTGTTATGATGGTCAAAAACTGATGTAGGTTACCTGTAGAGACAGTCAAAAACAATTGAACATTATATTCAACAGCTTGCTGTAGGTCATAAAATCATAGAATGGTCTGGGTTGGAAGGGATCTTACGGTTCCAGCCCCCTTGTTGTGCCACCTGCTTGAGCAGGAGATTGGATTTAGATGGTCTCAAGAGGTCCCTTCCAATCGCAGTGATTGTGTAAAAATGCTGACCAGTGATGGAGCAGAAAGAAAAATTATTTTTTCTCTTCACAATCAAGTACAATGTATTGTCCATTGTCAGATATGTGGTAGAGAATTTTGTGGCTATGGTTCAGATCATGGTAGTGTTTTAGATTGTATGTAGAGGAATTATCCTTATCTTCTGCTCATTTGGCAGGATTTTCTGAACATTGGATTATTCAGTCAAAAATACACTGTACATATAATAAAAACCGGATCAAGATTATAATTACGCATGGTAGAATTTACTAGAACATAAATGCAGAAATTACCATCCTTGTTTTGCATATTTATGATAATGTTCCTTCTCTTCCTCTTTGTCCTTTGATTTATGACATTTTTTAGAAAAATGTTTGTGATTTTTTTTTTCCCCCCAAAATTTTGGATTGGATGTCTGGATTTTAACTGTAACTTTTTGTATAGCTGTAGACAGAATTGTTTCTGTTGCAGCTTCTGTACCAAAGGAGACGAATTAAATGTGAATTTGCTGCTTTTTTTTCTTTTTAATCTTTCTTTACTTTGGCCACATCACTTCTTTTCTCCATTTGTTCATCAGCTGAAAAAGGACAGATATACCTCTTGTTTTTCTTAATATAATTTCGTGAGATTTGTGCTATAAAGATGTTTTATGTTGAAACAGCTTCTATTTCAATTACAAAACCGGCTAATTCCTAATTGTCGGTGCCCTGTGTTGAACCCAGTTGAAGAGTTTTCTTTATATGAAATACCTGTGTGTACCAATTTTCTTTTTCTCAAAGCAGTTTTTGTCAAAGGAGTAACTGAGATGATTTAGAGAAAAGCATAAGAAATGGGTTTGATTCATTTATGTGCTGAGCAGGGAGTAAATTAAAAAAAAATCGTTAGATTCTGTGTTTGTATGGAAAAACAAATGGCACTCACAGTGCTTTCTAGAACTAAAACCCTCTTATCTGTGGTTTCGTATTAGTACAAAGCTAGGACAAAATACTCTTCCTCTTAAAAATTTATAAATTATTTTGTTCTTAGTATGTCTAACACAAAAATGTCCCAGTCCTCTTTGGAGATTTACTAATAACTGCTTAATTTTTGGGGTTTTGGGGGTTAAAATCTACCTTACAGAGTAACGTTATGGTCAAATTAGTAATTAGTAGTAACATTGTAATTGAGGAATTTAGCTTGCACAGTAATGCTCTTTGGCTCTTGTCCATTCCTGGGTGATATTTCCCTGAACCTCAGAAAATGGGAACATAATTTATGCAACAGCTGTTACCTATTTCTGGTTCAGATTCCAGGTAGCTAACCATGGTACATCAGCTAAATTTATTTGGAAGGCCATGGTGTTCTTCTTTGCATGTTTAGGAAGTCCTTGTTGCTGGATCTCCTGTAAAGCTGGAACAGAACTGAACTCATGTCCCTCGTAGTGTCCTTCTCTTCCTCTGTTTTTTTGTCATGTCCTGCTATTGTAATTTGAACCATTTTGATACAAAGAAATCTGAGTGAGCAGATTGTTATTAACAAGGATTCTTTAGGACATTAAGAATCTGATACTTGCCTTGTAGGATTAAATGCTTAAAGGAGGAATCTTATTTTTATTTTTCTCTAAAGTAGTAGTCTTACCCATAGCACTTTCTGCTGAAATAAAGAACATATTTGCCTGTATGAACAGAGACAGGGATGGTCCTTTTGCATGTTCAAAATCCATATACAACATTGTGTAAGCACAGATTGTAAGGGCATAGGTGAAAGCAAGACGTCATTTTATCTACTGCTTCTGCTTGTCCTTTTTTCAGGTATTTTTTTACTCTTGCCATTGCTCGATTTCAGGTGGTTTATAAATCTGAAAGTATTATCTGATTTACAATTCTGGTTTTAGTAACCAGGAGGAAATATTATCATATAGCTAAAATCTCTTAAGTGTTTCCATCCTCACTGTACTGGGATAAATATTTTTCATTTATTTGTGCTGCAGAGTAATTCTGGAAGTCCTGTGCAGAGTGAATGTTGGCTTAAGATGTTTCTTCCTCTTCAGGATTCCTTGCTGTTCTGAATGTGCTGAGAGCTAAACCTGGTGGAAGACTATGACACACAGTGGAAGTTGTGTGATTTGCAGATCATACTTTGCACTCCAGAAAAACCTTTAGTTGCTGGTTCTATTATTACTAACATTTTCAATAGTTGCATATATTTTATTTCTGCATAACTAGCACGGCATAAGGAGAGAGAAGACAAAGATTTTTGGGAATAGGTTAAGACACCTTGGGGCACTGAAGTCATGGGCAGTTTTGAAAAAGAAGCCGAGTGTCATTCCCAGCTTCAGTTTGGGAGTGGGATTTGCACTGTCATGGGTTCCTTGGGTTGGGTTCCTGTGCCCAGTTAACTTTGTTTTGCTGTTCCAGGTTAACCTCTTCATTCTGCTGTCTTTGATCTGTGTTCTGCTGAACTTGACTGGATTAATACTAGGATGTCAAGGCATTCAATTTGTGTCCGGGGTACCCAGATGCGATTTGGTGAGCACACATACTGGTTAACACTGATTTCTTCTCATTATGGCATATAGCTTGCTGTGCTGAGATCACAAAATATCCTAATGTAGAGTTGCAAGTAATTTAAGAACTAGCATAAGGGATTTTTGTAGTAATGTAACAAATATAAACTGTTGGAAAAAGCCTGGGTAATGGTGAGCTACCTACAAAATGTTCAGTCTGTCATAATCTGTGGGTGGGATTGTTCTTCTTGTTTTGCCTCACCTGGTGAGGACCATTTGTGTTGATACCTTACAGCAGGAGATGTGAGGAAAAAAATAAGGTAGATCAAATCATACTAGCTTTTCAGAGCACTTCTATTGAGGAAGAAGCAATCTATACATGACAGGGCAGAATGCAGAAGATTCTTCTCAAGTGGCTGTCATGAGAAATAGAAGAATCACTATTTATGAACTGGAAACTGTGGAATAATTGAAATTTAAGGATACGATACAGGGTCACTTGGTGATGAAGATGGTTGTGTGTAAAAGCTTGAAGAACTTTGTGGGTTAATGGGAAGATCTTTGAATATCTATTTTCATTAATTTATTGGTTCAGGAAAGCTATTGTTGGTTCCTTGGCATGCCAGTAGGTGTACTGCAGTGAGAGTCTGAGATTATAAACCCTTGGCAATCTAAATTCACCCAGTATCACTGTACCAAAGCCACACTGAGAATTAATAATGATATTCCAGATGAGGTGGTCAAATGTTGCTGGAGTTTCTGAGCTGTCTGTGATTGGAAGTATAGGGTACAGCAAAAAGACGTTCCTGAAATCATTATTTTGTAGGGTGGCTTCTGTAGGTGGAAGAGTGTCAACATTGTGACTCTAGAGTTTGACAGCTAAAACCCCAATTATTTCTAGATATGGAAACATTGAATTTCTATTTTGAAAACTAAGATGACAAGATTAATTTGAAAGTGAAAGTTACCAACAACAGTGGTGTACAAATATGGCTATTAATGATAATATGATGATATGGCAGACAAATAATTTCTAGGCTGTTATGCATTGGAAGGAGCATAGGTAATAAAATTGCTTAGTAATCAGTGCAGCTTTGATTACAACAATATACTAACAATTGTAAATGTGTTAATGCATTATCTGTAATGCTTTCTCTCAAATAAGAAGTGTGTAAAATACAGCTTTATAATGTAGGAATCATTGGCATACCAAACTGTTCAATTATATCATCCTGTATTTCCAGTCTGCTCTATGGTCATGGGTTTAGTTTAAGACACAAGTTCTATATTATGCAGGTAAAAATATTGCATAAAACAATTAAAAAGTAGAGTTTTGTTTCTTAAAGATGGATATGGATGAAAATAAGATTTGTTTCTGCTGTGAAGAACTTCATCTCACTGAATGCACAGAAGTAGAGGCTGTACTGAAGCTATACCATGTGAAGTCATGTGGTGCTGCTCACCTTCTTCTCAAGGTACCCTGCACACACAACAGTAGGACTGCTTTTATAATGTCCATGCTCGTGCAGCAGTGCAGAGCTGAAGTGATTGCTGTGTTTACTGGGAAAAACTCTGTGTTTACTGGGAAAAACTGTTATTTTTCTGGTCTTCCACACTGGTCAGAAGGTCTTCATGGTTCTGTAACACGTGGGAGTTTTTTTCATGTCTGGGTTTTGACCAGCGCATTGCTGAGCCAATAAGCAGTTCTTGCCCCTTTTTTGTGTTTAGTGCAACCAAAACTACAGTTTAATCCAGACAAGATTACAGGGGTAAATATGATGTAAATTTTAGCTAATGATTTGATGCCGTCATTGGTCTTTTGCACTTCTCAACCTTTCTTGGCTTACAAACAGCTAAAATAAAACTTCCAACCAACACCAACTTCAAATATAGGAGATCTTTGACATTTCTTTAATGGTGATCATGTTGAATCTGGATTTCCCACAGAAAAGTTATGAGGAAGGTTATAACTCTTGGATGAAGAGACGGATAAATCACATCTGAGCTGTGTTAAACCCTTCTGGATCTCTCTGTCAGGACAATAAATAATGTAAAACAAGTTTTTGCAAATTACTCCAGTCTTAGAGATTGTGCTGAAGACCTTATCCCATACATTTCTTAGAAGTAATTGCCATGGTCATCCCTGTGTTTTCTCTATTTTTAAATTACTATTATTACTACTACTATTATTATTATTATTATTATTATTATTATGTTTATATTATTATTATTATCATTATCATTATTATTATTATCATTACTGTTTTGACATTTACAAATACCATTATTTAACTTTTTAATTTCAATAATCTTCATGTTCTTCAGAAAGTTCTCGTAGCTCTTAGTGTCCTGAATGCTGTCACCGCCACAGTCTGCTTCTTAGCGGCTGCCCTGCATTACTTACAGATATTTGCATCAAGAAGATCCTGCATAGTAAGTGAGCACAAGGCATGGCTTGCCATAAAGAGTGGTGCAAACAGTATTAATAGATTACACAGTTCAGCAGTATTTATAGCTCTGAAGAGTTTTAACAGAAGTTTTGTTTGATTAGGACGAATCTCAGATTGAAGACCAAGATCACATTTTGGATCCTGATGATTTTGTCCCGCCTGTCCCACCTCCCTCCTATTTTGCAACTTTTAATTCTTATGCTCCACAAACAAATAACAGGTAAAACTGTACACTCTCTTCCTTTCTTTTAGTGACTTTCAAAACACTTCCTCATCCTTTTTTTTTTTAAGACTGTTTTCTCTGGTGAAAAAGGTTTGTGATTTTAGGAAGATTGAAAAAAAAAGAAGAAAAAACCACATTATGTTGAAGACAGCATAAATACAGTGTGGGTAAGAGGGTAAAGTTTTGTGGATTTGGGTTTAGATTCTGTAGGAACTATGTCTGGGTGAGAGAAATACTGCTGCTTGACACAGCTGAAAACTTACACGATGCTGTCAGGAGCAGGTCTAGGCAGCAATGGGAAGCTAGACACAGCCACTTGGCAAGCCAGAGACCCTGAATGGTGTTCCCGCATGGACCTTCCTGCCAGAGTCATTCCCCTTCTCCCCCTTAGGCTGCTAGGGCTGACTGAAGGGTATGTTTTGAGTGCACTGCCTGGCCAAGTAATCCCTTACCCTGCAGGTGGCTATATGCTCTTCAAAGTAACTTGCAGGTTGGCTTTATGACTCAGGTGGGGCTGCACTATTCTGTTCTGAACATACAATACTATACATAAAATATTACAATGCTCAAGCAGACTGCATGACTCTTGTTTAAAATTCCTCCTTTTTGCAATGTGCAGGACTGTTCAGTTTATTTTACTGTCTCATCAGGAATAGCATGCATGGCTTTCAAGGCTATGTGTTCCTGGCAGAGGTAACTACAGATCCTGGGATTGCCTAGAAAATTATAACAGGGCACAACAATAGGTTTTACAATGAACAGGTCCTCTGAAACACCAGAGACTGTAGCTGAATTTGAAATATTACTAAAAGCCTCCTATGTAAGTCTTGGTTCAAGCTGCTGATGAGAACAGAATGGAATGTGTAATGATCTATTTGGAAAAATAATTATTTATTGAAACGTGCTTTTGAGAGTTCCCGTGCTTTAAAATGGACCGGTTGTTCTTTGTCTAGCATGTCATTCTAGATGGTTATCTCTTCCACAGCAGCAGTATTTGTTGTTTTTTTTTTTTTTTTAAGCACAGGAGGGGCTGCTGAACAGTATTTAAGGCTTCTGTGGTCTAAAATTGAGTAGCTACCTTGCCTGTGACTATGTTAAAACTTGTTGATAGTAACATTTAAGTGAAGATGACATCTTTCTGAAGTCAGGCTACTTGTTTCAGGGTGTTCTGGGTAGTTATACAGCAGTGCAGAAGTTAAGGCAACAGACAGGCGTAATTTCTGTTTTTGGAAGATGAGTAATTATGACTCAGCCCAGGCTGGATCCTGCAGAGTGGCTGAGATGGGATGTGTCCATTTCTCAGTCAGCCTCCGCACACTTCTTCCTCCCAGACTGTGTCCTGAACTCTGTGTAGCACCTGTGCCCTGGCTTTCTGTGCTGAACTCCCTGGTCCCTGCATCCCAACCTTTGTGTGCAGGGGGGTGTGACAGGAACCACATCCAGGGAGGTGAGCCCCCATCTGCAACCTCCAAGACAGATACGTGCCCTGAGAAGGGGAACACCACAGTCATCAAAACTGGTGCCAAGGACGTGTTTGGAGTGGGTAGGCATTCTCTGCCACTCTTTAAATTGAAAAGTCAGAGGCCCAGCTACCAAAGCCAATTGGTTTGCACTTTTGCTCATGGGAAACCTTTACATTTGTCTTTTTTAATGGCAGGCAAAACCCAAACTAGCACTACAAGTGTCTGGTCAATTCCTACCTCTACTCTTCTTATTACATACATGAAAAAATAGCAATTACTTTATTTTTCAGGGCTGGCACAGCATAAACAGTTAGAACTGAGTTTCCAGGTGAAAAACAAAATGCAAACTTTGCCAGGAGTTGGACTTTGATCCTTGTGGGTCCCTTCCAACTCAGGATACTCTGTGATTCTGTGCAAGTGTCACAAGACACACACATTTAAGGGAGGAGGCAATGCATGTGGGGCAGCAAGCCGATCTGCCTCAGTTCAGTTTGAAGTATTGATTGTGTACATCCTGGAAATTACTTTTATAATGAAGGGACTCAAGGGAATGCTTTTCTAGTTGCATGTTCTGTTATAAGTTTTAACATAATTGTTTGACATAGCATTAATTTTCAAGGTGTAACTGAGCTGGGTAGGCCAGATCAGGCATGTTTAAAAACAAAACTAAGATTCAAAATGTATATAATTTTGTGGCTTACATTTAATGGAAGTTCAGCATGAACATACTAGGAAAATGTGAAGAAGTAATGTCAATGGGGCATCCATCTCCATCATACTCCAAAATTATTCTGAAGCCTTTTGGAACAGATGAAATAGATGGTAATTAAAAACTAGTTGAATGTGTTTTATTTTCCCCATTTTTAAGGCTAAAATAGACAATGACCAGCTATCAAAATATCTGCTTTCCTTTCCTCAGATTTCTCCATGCATTACCTCCATTGCCTTCACAGGAGCCTTTCATAAGAGGGCTTCCACGTTCTCATTTTGAAAGATTTATTATTTTCCTGTCTGTGCAAGCAGTTTTCCATAAGTATTTCCATCATTCTACCCTTTCCTCTGAGCTTGTGAGAAAAAAAATTTCACAGTCATCTTTGTTTCCTCCAGCCAGTGTCCAGAGAGGCCCTAAATTCTGGGAGGAAGGACTTGCCTTGCATCCACTAGTGATATCTGTAAATCTGACCAAAGTCCAGAGAGCAAAATGTGGGTTTCTGTGTGTTCCTTGAGGTTCCTGCTCAGCACCAAATCAGCAACTAAAATGTTAGAAAAACCCCAAACAAACGAGAGAAGAATTGAGCCACTTTGAGTCACAGACTTCTCTGAGGATTGTGTGGGCAAGGTCTTCTTGCCAGTTCTGCTGTTGACCACCACACTTTGTTACAATGTTCCTGGGGTAATGTAAACCTATGCTTATCAAAATTAAGGTTTCTCGAGGCATTGTACTGTTTTCTTCCTTCTCAGAGCTATCTCCTAAGAGAAGGATGTTGCAGGAAAAGGTCTTTGGGATTTCTCCTGTGTTTAAAGTTTCAGAGAGCTCTCTGGAAACTGAGGAGTAAGGTCAGCCATGAGGTGCATTTGCCTCATGCAAACCTTTGTAAATAGATCAACCATAATATTCCTGCATCATCACAAAAACAGCCTTTACTTTGAATCTGGCTTTTTCTGTGCAGCTGTATCTGAACATAAAACACCACATCAGAAGTATCTTGAATTTAGGTTATAATTAAGAATGCAGTGGTTAATAGAACCCAGAGCTAGGCTGTCACATTTCGAGTGACAACCTGTATTTTAATCTTTTGTAATAAAACTGAATCTCTGAAGTAAAGCTGAAATGGGTTCCTAGGCCCAGTACTGCCCAAAGATGTTTGAATCCTGGGGAACACGCTGGAGAGGCACGTCCTAAGGAACAGCTCCCTGCCATCTTCTGAGACAACGTCTTACAGATCTTGGCAAGTCCATTATCGGTGACTCAGATCCCAACATCTGAACTGGCACAGGAAAGCCAGTGGAGTTTGGTAGCAGAAGATGTTTTTCTGCAGCTGGAAAGCCATACTGACAGATTTGCTCTGTGTTATTTATTGCAGCACACTTGTCTCTGATGTGATTTCACTGCCCTATATTTATGGAACGCGAATCAAAGGGGTTGAAGTGTTCTGCCGTCTGGACCCACCTCCACCTTATGAAACTGCGTGGAGCTCAAACAGCTTTGAGCAGGTATGGGCCACAGGAGTTTAAAGTCTGATTTGTTTTTTTCCACTGTAAGGGAGAGGTTGCACTGAAGCATGGTAAATGTAAGTCAGGAGGATACATTTGATTACAAATGTAAATTTCACCAAAGAGTTTAATTAATCACTCACCTCTAGAACTGAAAAGTTTTCTCCAGTTGGAAAACTGCCCAGGCATGGGAGAAGGAGCAAAAAGCAATGTGGAGCACACCTGCTGCTGGTTATTCTAAAAGACCTCCTTGCTTTACTTCACTTATGTACCTGCACTCCTCCCACGGGGAACTAGGTAGAGGTTTTGCCATCACTGGTGATCCCTTTTTACTGGTGTTTTCAAAAGATGGGTACTTTTTTCCCCCAGAAAATACTGGATAGGATAAAATTGACTGACCTGGATGATGAACATGAGTACTAGACATTCACTGGCTGTGATTTTGCTGTGGAATTAAACTCATATTACACAGTCTCTGTGCAGTTAAGAAACAGTGTTCCTTTTCTAAGGTGGATGTTGTGATTCTTAAATAAATGTCAGAGAAATATGGTGACTTGTGATTTTTCAACTTTTTCATTTTATTCCAGGGAGGTGCACTTCAAATAAGTGGCATGGAAGTTGTTGATTCAGGGGAAGTAAGTGACAGGCAGTCCTCTCAAGGTAAAAAGTACACTTTAAAGTTTGTTCTAGAATGTTCTATCCAACACATACAACTTAATGTAGCAGCAGCATTCTTTGAAAGACAGCCACCGTGCTGCAAGCCAGAGGTACAAAATCATTATTGTTTTGGGCAGTGGGAACAAGGATTAATATTTAAAATGTTTACAAGCATAAAAAGTTGTTTTCACGTAAGATACAAAAAGAAACATATATTTCCTTTTTAGTAACCTACAGTTAGTTTTTGACACTATATCTGTATGTTGCAAGAAAAGATGTCCAGCTCCAGTGCTTCCACTTGTTTAGTGTATGTGATGGTGCCTATTAACATTTTGTTGCTGGTAAAACCAGGAAAATGATAGAATAATGCTGTACTGTGTGGAGCTAAACTGGGAATTACTCCATTATCCAGCCTGGACTGGAGGAATTACTAAATAGTTTCTGCATCCTGGTACAGAAGATAGCTAAACTGCTCTTAGACACCACATCAAGATCTGCTCTGCACTGTTTTAGAAAACCATGCCTATGGTTCCAAGTTGTTTTTAGCCTTAAGCTTGTTGCAATGTGTGCTTGTGGTTAAACATGATTAGCTTCCAGCTTTTCCAGTACAGCCCATGAAAATGTGTTTCAACTTTTGTTTGGACTTGGCCATTAGGGCAAGACTGTCTCATGTGCAATATTCACACCACAAGAGAGTGAAGGCTGGGGCCAGGGGGAAGCCTGCAATTATTTTTTAAAATTTATTTATTTATTTTTATTTTATAAAAATTTTATTTGATTGTGGCCTGTCTTCTCCCAACCTACTTCTCAAACTATAAAAAAACTTTGGTTTGAACTGCATCAGTTGATATTGTTCCTATTATGTGGAGTCAGGGGAAAAAAAAAGAATTTGCGTAAAACGAGAGTTTAGCCAAATGTCAACTCTGTCAAAGTCCCCTTTAACTCTGACAGTCTGCCTAAAACCTCTGAAAACAAGCACTTGGATGCTTTTGGTGTCTTACCAGCCGTGATAACCAGAACGAAACCTTTTGCTACAGCTCCTCTGGATTTGTTTCTCAAAGCTTTCTTACTGATAAAAATCCTGTTGCTTTGTCTGAGCTTCTGGAGCTCAAACAAAAATAGGTTATCAAACACAAGGGTACACGGTGACTTGCTTAAAGTTATGAGAAAGGGAAACAGGAAAAAAATACCACAGAAAATGCACCTGCAGTGAAGGACAGTCAGGAAAGTCTCTCTTCTGTTTTGTTTTGTTTTAAAAAAGGCCCTGATGAGACATTGTTCGAGGCATTTGTATTTAAAAACTTTCTTTGCAAGAATTAGACCTACCTGAGCATGGATGGCAAAGTGTACCCTCCTCTCCATCATCTTAACTGGTTTGTCCAGTATTTTTTTAATAAAGAGGTCTGTAAAGAGATGTTTAATTATCAGCCTGCCTGTTAAATTGGGATAAAAAAAGAAAGTAAGCCTCTTTAGAAAGAAAATTAACACTGCTTCTTCTAGATGCCAAGGCTCCCTAGAATTTAAGAAAAGGAAATACACTGAGTAGTATCTCTTCCTTTATTTAAATTTGGGGAGGTGTACTGCATCTGGCTGTAATGGCGTTAATTTTCTTCATAGCAGCCTATGGTGCTGGTTTGGATTTGTGACCTGGGGGGAGTTTTCCAGTATTGTCACTGTTCAGGGACTGGCTGGGCACCAGTCAGCTAGTGGTGGGTGATTGCTTTTGCATCACTTGTTTTCCTTTGAGTTTGCTGGGGTTTTTTCTCCCTACCTCATTACAGCTGTCATTATCTCAGCCCATTAGTTCTGCCAGTTTTGTCCTTCCAATTCTCCTCCCCATATCACTGGGGAAGAGTGAGTGACTGTGAGGGACTGAGCTGCCTGCTGGGCACACAGCAGGAGGGAAATATAAAATGGGGACTTATGCTGGAATTGTGGCAGAGGAAGTCTATGGGCTGTCTCAGCTGGTGCAGTGTAGCAGTCTATAAATAAAACTTGAACTTTCGGTTTATGCTGGCAGGCCGTCATGCCAGGGCATTTGTGTGTGATGCTGTGATTCCCTTGGCATCATCAGGGCTGATCAACTGAGCATAGCTCCCCAAAGAAGTTAAAGCTGCACACTACTCTGCCAGCAGAGCAAGGGGAATCCTGACTGCTGGCTGCAGGAGGAGCTCTAAGCTTCTTTATGCCAGCTAAAATTGTTTTGTTGACTTCATAATCACTCAGCAGAATGGGACTTTCCCTGCTGACTGAGGTAGGCAGGCATGCAACTGTTGCCTTTCCCTGGTCTTAAAATTAAGAACCAAACACGGTTTAAGGGAAGAGGGGTTTTTACCTTGGTATTTATTTAAGGATGCTTAAGGTGCACCACTTTGTCCAGGTAGAATATGCCAAAATGCACACCGAAAATGCACACACATGATAGATTGCGTATACAATCTATAGACCTTGCAAATTAGCATATCTATCAAAGATTCCCCAATGAGAAGCTTAAATGAATAGCGTGATATCCCCTCATCCCGAGGAATTCCCCCCTGGATGGGCCTATCTTAGTTTACAGGATGTGTTCTAGAGAGGACCTTGGTTTCTCAGGGTAGCATAAGACTTTCTGGCCCCAACTATGAGGCCTCCAGAATGTTTGGTCTCCCGGCTTAGCAGAATAGTAGGACTATGCTAAATTATCAGACTTAAGGAATTACAAGTATGCATGCTAAAAACACTGGGGATACACAAAAGCTATATAAAAGTGCACATAAAAGGTATATAAAAAAGGCAAAAAATCATAACGACATCACAACCTTTTGATGGTGGCAGGAAATGCTTGGTAGATGCTCCATATCATCACAAACTAGGTGTATGCATTTCCAGTACACACCACCTTAAGACGATTCTCTCTCTGAAACACTGACATTATTAAGAAAAATGCCATTTGAAACATTAACATTATTAAGAATTATCATAAGATCATGAAATCAGTTCATAAATCTGTTCAGAATTTTAAATATGCCAAATGAACTACTTCTCCAAAGTAACACACCAAGTGTGGGCAGCAGTTTATGTAGAACTGTTGCCTATGGAATGGACTCACACTGGAAAAATTCCTGGAGAACTGTCTCCTGTGGGAGGGACCCCATGCTGGAGCAGAGGAAGGACTCCTCTTCCTGAGCAGAAGCAGAAACAATGTGTCATGAACTCACTGTAACCCACATTCCTGCGCCGCTGCAGGGCAGGAGATAGAGCCCAGGGAGGGTTGGGGGAAGGTGTTTTTAAGATTTGTTTTACTTCTCATTATCCTGCTCGTTTTTTGATAAATTCAGCTAATATCCCTGAGCTGAGTCTGTTTTGTCTGTGATGGTAATTGATGAGTAATCTCTCCCTGTCTGTATTTCAAGTCATGAGCCTTTCATTGTATTTTTTCTCCCCTGTCCAGTTGCAGAGGGGAGTGATGGAGTGGCTGTGGTGGGTGCCTGCCATCCAGCCAGGGGCAACTCAATACAAATTTTTTAACTCCTGCATGAGCAAGAAAATTGTTTTCTGTAATATGCCAGGTGCCACCAGATGGAGGTACCGAACCAAGCTTAGTGAGAAATGTACAGAGCTTCTACCTGTCCTGGTTTCTTTTTGGTTTGTTTTTTTTTTCACTCTTTTTTTCACTCTTTTTAATTTCACTCTTAGGAAAAGGAGGAGTGGGAAGGATATGACATATCACAAGAATCCAGGAAAATATTTAAGTAAAGATTTTCATTCCTTTTTAGGGACTGGTGACTGATTTACAAGCTACCTAATTGCAAAAGGTGACTGACCTCTCTGACCTTATGCTGTCATATCTTGGTACAGCTGCTTATAAGCAGGAGGATTTGAGGCTCTGTGAGATTTAATTTTTCTCCAGTAAAGCTGTAGCTCCCTTCTCTCTGATCAGGTAGTTTAAGGTGATTTTTGTACTAGGATGAGCTAGACTGTAGTCTTTTGCTACTCCAGTTGCATAAGGCTGAACAGGTTTTTGCAAACATTTAAAACAGGGTTTAGGCCAATGTTAGTGTTCACTATATGTGGGTCTGTGTGCACATACTGTACCTCTAGACTTTTGTGTCCAGTCATTACAGATTTGCCGGTGGGATGGGGAAAAAGAATCGGTGTCTAATAACAGCGTCTACAGATTGGCTTTATTTTGACTACTTTTACATCTCTGTTCCTGATTATTCACCTGAAGAAATTCAGGAGCCTTCCAGCAGAGTGAGCCTTTCCCCTTCAAATGCCAGCTGCGTGCCTGCAGGAGTGAACAGCAGAGCCTTTGATCCCTTGCGGAAACGATCTAAAAGTGACCCTGTGCTTCTGCACCGCCAGCAGCCCCAAGGTGACTCCCTTTTCTGTGTCAGTGATTGTGTCATGATTCTTTAAAAGAACGCTCTTCAGAAGTTTGGTATCTTGAACCTAGTACCTGCAGAAATCAGTTGCTGTCTCCCGACAGAGTACCTACATTACAGTAGTTTGTGCTTTGCCAAGCCTTCTCCACCTAATCCCTTAGTCTTGCTGCTCTTTAGGTTTTCACATCTATGAACAGGGTCTGTAGCCAGGCCTGGATAGGAGGTGGAAAATGTGGAGGGAGAGCACACAGGATTTCTCAGTGCACTGACATCTAAAATCTTAAAAGTGCAGTTGTCAATGTCAGCCGTTTAAAGCAAAATTGGCTTGATTTGGTATTAGCCAATAAATTTGCTCCCCTTTTCTCAATCCTTATACCATCAAAAAAACCCCCCAAAATCTCAACACAAGCCATGGTGGAGAGTTGATGAAACAGCTTTGGTGTCAGTGATCCAATTCTGTTGCTGTGGGAAAACTGCTAATGTGACTACAGAGTCCGTGGTGTTGCTGGCAGTCTTGAAAAATGCACCGGTCAGGGGTCTTGAAGTTTTCACTAGAGGATACTGGAATTCCCACAGTAGCTGCTGATACATTCTAGCACTCAGAATATAAGTGCCAATGGGGCATGTTAGTAACAGCCATTTACTCTGGATATTGGGAGCATGCCTATGTGGATTACACTTGCTGTTTTTGTGGAATGTTTTCATGGCCCTGCTGTATCATGTGCTTTCTCTTCTCCTCCTATCAACTTCCACCACAGAGCCCAGAGAATCTGCTGCTGAAGCAATAGTTACATGACACAGAGCCTATTCACAGCTGTGAAAGCAGAGTGTTTCTGCTGTAGAGAAGCTCCATGTCAGAAGCATTTGGAAGCTTTAGGCTCAGTGTTAATGAAGTTAGGTCTGTTCAGCAGTAGATCTGAGAGTTATGAGTGCTGCAGGAAGGGAACTCACTGCAACAATAGAAGTTGCTCTTCTTGCTGGGAAGTTTTGCATCTCCTCCTGGCATTTTTTTGGTGTGAAGCCAACATTAAAGTGCTTCTTCAACAATCTGTAGGTGCAGTTTTTGATTTTTAGGGCTTTTTTTTCCTTTTAATGGGGTCAAAATCTGATAACTTGTTTACACCGAAGGCAGTGAATTTTTATTTGGACGAATGGCAGTGAAATTGATTCTGTATTGCCTTTTGTTTAGTCCTTGCAAGGTAATTTTGAATATCTTGGTATGGGTTTGTTTTTCTTTTTCCATTGAATTTCCACTTTGTAGTACTACTAGCTTCCAGCTTGACAGGTAGTTATTTTCAGTATTTTATAACTTGTCCTCTTGACTGCTAATAACCAAAAATTACAAAGAGTTTACGAGAGATCATAAAAGCCTTCTACCTTTATGTTTACATTAACACTCAACACGCATTTCAGGTTTCTTCAGTTCAGAAACAAGAGAAAGGAACCAGTGTACTCAAAATGACAAAGAGCTTTCCACAGGGGAAGAGTCCCTCCAGACCCTTTGACATGTGATATGCACTCAACCATAGCTATGTATGACTATTTTACAGGCATTTTGTGTAAATCCAATAGAGTGAACCTTCCACACCACCCTGACCATGCCAGACTGTAGTTTTACATGGTTAAACTGCACTGCATCCTCATTGAATCAGGAGTGAAATCCCCAGGAATACCATGAACCATGTGGATTGTTTGCTTTATTTCATGTTTGTCTTCAGGTACAGTGGTCAGCTGTGAAACTGCAGCACTCAATGACATAAATCCACTGAATGCTGTCACCCTGCGGAAGAGTTCAAGAGCAAGAGCTTTAAGGGGAAGACCCCAATCTCTGATAGACTATAAGTCTTACATGGACACTAAACAGCGTGTGGCATGGATCCTTGAGCAGTCCTCCTGCAGCATGAGCCCAGACATACATGACCTGGTGGAAAATATCAAGTCTGTTTTAAAATCAGATGAGAAACATATGGCAGAAGCTGTCACCAGTGCCACTTTCCTTGAGCAGGTAGATTTATTACTTGTATTTATCAGGTGATGTGGAAACCCTTTGCCCCTGGTTTGGAAGTATAGGTTTACATTTGCCAGTCTGTGTGTCAGAGTTTTTGGACCAAACGGGCTTCCTTCAGCGCTTTAGTTTCATGCAGGGAGTGTGTGAGAGGCTGTGATGCTTCTTGCTTTATCAGCCAAAAGACAGAGTATGTGTGTATTTAAAAACTGAGGCAGTCTTCTGTGGAGGAATCATGAACTGTAAATAACATGACAGCATTTTATACTGAGTGTGGCAGGGGAGAGGGAAAAGATGTTATAAATAAGCATTTGCTATTACAAACCAGAAGGAATGGAGACTGGCAAGGAAATTTTTATGTAAGCCCACTAGAAGCAACTTTTTTTGTGATTGGCTCCCAGGATAAAAATAAGACCTAGTACTAAAGAAAGAAAAGCAGAAAAATAGAAAATACATGCTTACATTAATGGAATGAATATCCAGAAGTTTCAGACACTGCAGACTTCATCAAACAAATGTTTTGGTAACTTACAGACCATTTGGGTAGATGAATTGATTCATGGATAGCACAAGTGATTTGCTATGACAACTGGTTTTGGTTTGGGTTCTCATGCAAAACGCATCAGCGTCATTTAGGCTCTGCAAATAAAGTGGGATTTTCCACCATAGCCTTCAGGCAACAAAAGCCTTGACAAATTCGACAGAAACAGGGGGAAAAAGATTCCTTATGAGAATTTCATTTATCACACAGGCCAGAAGGTTATTACAGTTCAGTGGCTTCTGCAAGGAAGCAACATTTAGGTCTAAACAATAGCAGACATGCCATAGGTTGGACTGAGAGAATTCTTGTGCAGCTTTGAGGGGGAAACCAAACCAACAAACCAAAACCCCCACAAACAACACCACAAAAATTTACCCATTCCTTTTCCCAACTAGGACTGCTTTTTCCACACATCCTTGGCAAATTCTAGGGTTTTTATAGCTTTTAAAATTATTCTTTAAACTTAACAGACAGCACTACAACTAGCTTCTTCCTAGTTGGGTAGAAAAATATTTTAATGGAAGAGCCTGAAAACAAAACTGATTTAAACTTTTTTTTTCTTTTCAAAGGTGATGGCACCTGCCCAGCAAGCCAGGTCATTGAGAGTCCGTGTGTTACCTTTCAGACTGCATCCTGGATTGCTGTACCTGGAGAGCTGTGGTGACCTGAGTACTTTTACCACAGAGGGAGAGGAGCTAGCACAGAGAAGCCGAAGAGCAGAACATGAACGGCCGCACAGTCTTATTGGTGTTGTCAGGGAAACTGTACTTTGAGCTGGCTTTTTGGTTATTCCTCAGCAGAGCACCTCTGTCAGACATATACATACTGCAGAGGAAAATAATCTCTGGCAAGTGGGTGGATGGGTTTGTCAATAATCACCTTCTTTTTTAATACTCTCACACACAGATTCCAAAGGGGATGATCATTCTACAAAGACTATTAAGCAGATTGCAAGCTGACCTTTTTGGGCTCTCAGTTGCAACTCATCTGCTTGTGATACATCACTGTCCTGCATCTCTATGAAGTTTGGTAACGTGTAGTTGTGCGGTATACTACAACATCACTGGGGAAGGAGCTGTGAAAAGAAGTACTGAAGAACTTTGCAAATTTTTGGTACTTTGGTTTAAATTAAAATCTCCTGTCACAAAATGCAGACCTTCAGATAAGTTAGTAAAAAAATGGATTCTAAAATTATTCTTTATAAAAGAAGGCGGGTGTGCAAACTGTACTAAAAATAAAAGCTGTCTTGAAGAAGTGCTCTTTTGGCTCAGTGAACTTCTCACTTAATGGCAGAACATTATTTTTGTCTTAATGATAGAACAACATCCAAACCCAAAAGCACAGGTGTTTTGCAACAGGCTTGTTACCATCCCAGGAAGAAAGGCACTCTCTGTATAGTCTCATTTAAAATGCTCTTTATTAGAACAGGTGCTATGAAGAAAGAAGCTAGTATAGCTAATTCTATGTTCCGTCAGGTGCTGGGAATCTCAGATTGTGCAGCATCAAGCAGGGCACAACAAGTTATGCAGATCCCATCCATTCTACCCCATTTAGGTAACTTGGACTAATTAAAAATTTTCCTGGAAAACAACTCTATTCATCACTTCTACCGTCAAACAAAAGGGATGTTCACATGGAACCTCACTGCTGCACTTCTAGACAAAGGCATGGATACACAGGTACTGCTGGGTGGTATTTGCCATTTTGAGTACCACTGGGGCTGCCTGCAGGCTCCTTTCTTATAATCAACCATCTAAATTTATCCTGTGGCCAAGGGACATCCCTAGAGGTCCAGATGGAGAAGCGGCACAAAGCAGCACAGCACAGACCTGGCCCTCCTCAGGTAACAGGAACATGGATCACCGACTTCACATACCATGATTTTAGATCAGGATTGCTCCATATGCTTCTGCACTGAACATTTATTTAAATTACAGTTCCAGCCCTGTCACTGACACTGCCAGTCCCCACAGGTCACCAGCATCACCTCTTCAGCCTGCAAGACACCAGAGGGTGCTAGAACTGGGCGGGGGTCTGCTTGTCCTCTGTGAGGATCCAAACCATTAAAACCCTGAAGGTGAGGGCAAGAAACATATGTGAATACAGCACATCTGTGAAATTATCTGTGCTGCTAAAGTAAAGGCTTATGTTTATCCACTGAAATGCAGAAAAGTTTGTAACACAGGAATTGGTATGTACAGCTAATGGTAAGAAGAAACAGGAGGATGGAGGGTGGTACACAGGGAACACAAAGCAAACTCGGCCTGTCTGCTGCACCCTTTACCAGGGACTTCATGATTTCTTCAGTCTATCATTTAAGGAAATAAGGTGAAATACTTCATTCTCTCATGTTGATGGTGTTTGTACTTCATGTTATGAAGAGCCACTAAGTGGCTTCTGAATCAGCTGTGGTGTATATTTAGTATGTCATTTCTGTAGTTTCAAAGTACTCATGACAACCTATGAGGCACAGAAAATCCTATGAAGCCTCACCAGAAGAAACACTCCCTTGATGACTTTTTTTTGATTGACTTTCAAATACAATCATATTCTTCATAATCTCTCATTATACAAATCTTTTTAACCTTAGCACAGGCAGTTCCAGGATTAATTCTAAGGACAGATGTATTACAATTCTACTTTTTATTTATTCAAATGGTATTAGGTTTTTAATAATAAACCATGCTGATGACATTTGAAGGAAAACAGTGATTTCAGAAATTTCTCTAAGTGTGAAGAACTTTTATCAAAACCCCACTTATGAAAAAATCCTATTTAAAGTTATTCAGTCAATGAAATAGTATTTCTGTCACAATCACAGTGGCATTTCACACAGTAAAAACTGGGATGCCACTTAGATTAGGAATCAGCTTTGTTTAGGAGCACTAGTGTCATGCATTGTTTGAAAAGAATGCTGTTTTAAAAATAAAGTCAACAGCATTGCTTCACACCTGCAGAAACACAGAATTACTCCAGACTAAGTTGCAAAAAAAGAACTTCAGACACCTTCCAATTATGTATTCAGCACTGGCAAGTCAGCCTCTAGGTCAGTATGAGCAAATTCGCAGCCTTGTCTGAGGTATTTTTGTTTTGTAGTTTATTGTTGCAAATCTTACAGACATAAGCGCTCTGTTAAATAAAGGAATGTAGCACAGTAAATACATCACAACAAAATAACTGGCCAGAAACCCCCTACCCTGTCCCGTCCAAAGCAAAAAGCCCACTCTTCTCCCCTCTGTCTCTCCCCCAAATCAAACCAGCACAGCTTCATTAGAGAGGTCAGAGACCTGTGGCAGAAAACATCACAGTAATTACATTCAGTAGATGTGCAATATCAACATTCCAGGCTCACATATATTTATATATATATTTATATTTATATATAGAGATCATTAAATGTTTACAAAGAACAATATTGTTACAAATACAATACTATGCTTTTCCCAACGCTTTACAATAATTTCTATTCATCCTCTTTACAGAACAATAGTACAACTTCATAGTCTAGGTACGGCGCTAAATATGTACAAGAGATCTCAACCATGTTGCTGTCTTGAGAAATACATTTCTTTTAGAAAAGAAGGAAAGCTAGCAAACTTGGAAATCCAAACTGGGACTCAAACAAGATTCAAAACAAATGTGAAACTCCTCAAAAATAAAAAATACAAGGGATGCTTCATCCTTAATGTAAACACTGAAGAGTTAATTAGACTGTATGAAGCAGCAAGGATGAAAGAAAAAGAATTCAGGTCTGTCACTGAAGAAGGAATGTAAACCTTTGAAGGAATGTTCCTTTGCATCTGTTAAAAATCCCCATATCTGATCTATCAAACTGCTGCAACAGTCTAGAGAACAGCCAGCTTTCCCTTTTGAGTTCCATTTTCTTGAAACTCTTTCTGTTTACAGAGTAAAATGGGATTGTTTACAAGACTGTTCTCAGAAGTGTGCACACACTATGGACCTCTCAGTTTAGAAATCTTATGAACATACTGTAATTGGAAAAATGAGATTTTTTTGCTAAACTCTGGTCCTGCAAGCATTCATTTGCCCAATGTTAAGCACCTATTTAGGATGAACAGTAACTTCACAGACTCCTGGCTGCAAGATTTCCAAAGAAACAGTCGTTTCTTCTCTAAATATATTTGCATGTTCAGATCTTCATCATTTCCCAGTGAAGTGAGTTAAAGACTTCACCACATGGGCTAGACAGAACCACAGAAACAAGTGAAGTGGAGGGCATACATATAGCAGGAACCAGGATAACCGTGTCTTCAAGAGTTCACTAAGTTTCCTCAGGCAATGTATGGAAAGGCTGCACTGTATACAATCTTCTAAATTGTACATGGTTATATACCATATTTACATTTATTACTATATATATGGAAAATTCTAGAAAAAAAAGGTTCAAATTACCATAAACCAGGTGTCTACAGTTAAACAATATACTCACAAGCCATTAATTATCTTCTTGCATCAGTCAGGCAGCAGAGTTAAGTACTAACCTGGAATACTAACACCATTCTCTTGTGCAATCTGCTATTCCAGAGCCTTGGATTAAATTATATAACAACAAGAAATGCAGTAAAATCAAGTCATTGTACATTAATTTCAACACTAAAACATATCCCCTTACTACAACAGTTTATGCGCCACTTCATCGTGTCCCTTAAATATCTGCTTCCCACTGAAATACAGTTTAATCTCTAAATCTGATGAGGCTGTGGTTGTTCATGATTTCAGAAAGCCAAAAAAATGGACCTCTGACAAGAGTGCTCAGTGGTTCTCAGCAGTGTTTGCAGCAAGTGCACATGCACACACCCACTTCCACGAATCCCCATAGCAATGTCTAGGATCATCACTGGACTGCAAGCAACGCTTACATTGCACAGCTCACGTCACAACAAGTGAGAAACAAGTGACTATGAACAACACCGCATTTGCAAAGCAGAAGTGGTGTGTGGCTGTGTGTTGTCTGCTCTTGTTTTCATGTACTGAGCCTTTCCATCACAGTAAAACACAGCACAAACTGTTTCTTTAAAAGAAATCAACATACTAGCCTGGACTAAACGCATGTTTCAACTTCAGTATAAACACCAGTATACAGTCCTGAAAAAAAGTAACTACAGAAAATGTAGAATTCTCTCACTAGGAAGAAAACCCACTGCTTCATTTTTATTTTGAACCCTCTTAAAAAAACCAAAGAACCCAACCCAGCCCCCTTTTCCCCTTTTGTCTCTAGCATGCAACTTAGAGCTAATCAAATACAAGATTTCATACATCCCTACAGTTTATCATCTTCATACAAGTGCATATAGTACACACATATCTCTTGTAAGTGACATACACATGGGAAAAAAATCACAAGCTAAATTATATAACAAAATAAATAAGTGTATTCCTGCCTCATCCTTTCCACTGTTACCTATATCATGAACTAAGGAGGAAGTCAATAAAATTAGACAGGTCTTTGGACAAAAATATATGTTAAAACTGGCTCAGAGAACAAAATTACTTAGAACAGTCTGCAGATCTCTTATATTCAAACTTCATAAATAGGAAGCACAATTTTAAAAATGTCTATATACACTGGCACACATGGCTATGTGCACCAAAATCAGAATTAAGAGCCTAGAAAAAGTGTAGCTATTCAGCAAATCCCCTCACAATTTGTCTTGTGGATATTTAAAGATACTCCCCCCGACTTCTTTAACCTCTAAAATCAGGAAGGGACTATAAAAGACAAAGCAGAAGAAAACCAGGAGATAGAAACCTGGGGCCAGAGAGAGGGAGGCAGCTGTAAAAAATGCCTCCCAAATTTCTTAGTGTAAGTAATGAAAGTATAACATGTTTCAGGAACTCATGGAGTATCTTTTGGGGTCCTACTATCATGAAGAACTGATGACAGAGGGGAATTAAAAGGCGTGAATTTGGACAATTCATTTTACAACAGCAGCATTTACTGAGTCTTCATAAGCAGGCAATTCTTCCTGAGGGCAAAAACAGTCCTTTTGGTATTCTATTTTCCCTACAGACACAAACCTTTAGTACTGAGCTTAGTGCCTGTGGGAAAATAGGGCAAGAAAAGCAAAGTTACATGTAGGATATCCAAGAGAACACTTTGTACCCTATACGTCTATCTGTTTGGTAAAGACATATTTCATTCAGCAACATTTAATTTACTCAGTTTGTAAAATTATAGCCACAAAAATAAAATTGATTATGTAGCATGAAAGAGAGCCATCTGTGAATACTGCTGTAAACTATGCTGCTGTTGTTTACCTGTTTTGCATGTGGAGCTGTATGAAGTCTCACTTGTAAAAAGATGCAGCCAAAATAGTTCCATAGATATATTTTGCCCCTTACCAAAATGCAGGAAAATTGTGGGAAGAAGAGGAAAAAGGGATGGAGGAGAGAGCAACAGTGTATTTGTGTCTGTGAAGGGGGGAGAGAGAAAAAAATGTCTCTGCAGACACAGAAATGCAGCACTAGAGAGACAAGCACTAATGAGGAAAAACATCTTCCATGCACACACTTGTGGTGGTGAGGTGTCGGCTTCAGATGTAAACTGGTTGCTCTTGTGCAGTCAACAGTCTGTACATGGCAGCTGGCATAGTCTTCATGTGAATCTAGAGGAAATAAGACAAGTTAATCATGCTCCTAAACATGCATACCTCACGTGAAGGACCCAGATAAGGCCATACAAGGCAAAAAAAAAGGTAAAACTTGAGAGTTTTCATACCCTTATTAAAGTATTGCAGGTGATGATTTTATGAAATAATATGTTTAGTATTGATAAACCATCTAAAATTATGAACACTTCATATTTTTCAGGTAGGGTTCTTCTAAAGCATAGAACTATGGGGCAAATAATGAAAGAAGTAATGCGCAGGCTTGCTCTCACTTCAGCTTTTTGGATTTGATTAGCTACAGACCAACAGATGTAGAACCACAGAATTACGGAACAGTTTGAAATGGAAGGGACCTTTGAAGATCATCTAGTCCAAACTGCCTTGTTGCAGGTATTGACATTTTTCACTAGACCAGGTTGTTCAGAGCCCAGTCCAACCTGGCTTTGAACACTTCCAAGGATGAGGCACCCACAGGTACTCTGGGCAACCTGTGCCTGAGGCTCACCACTCTTACAGTGAAGGATTTCTTCCTATGCCTGATCTATATCTACCCTCTTTCACTTTGAAACCATTTCCTATTGTTCTGCACTGAAGACCTTGGTAAAAGTCTCTCTCCATTTTCTTAGAAGCCTCCTTTATACATTCAAAGGCTGCTGTCAGGTCTCTCTGGAGCCTTCTCTTCTCCAGGCTGAACAACCCAACCTCTCTCAGCCTTTTCTCACAGGAGAGGTTCTCCAGCCTTCTGACCCTTTTCATGGCCTCCATCTGTACCTGCTCAAGCAGGTTCATGCCTTGTTTATGTTGAGGACCCCAGAACTGTACATAGCACTCCAGGCAGGGCCTCACAAGAGCAGAATACAAAGGGAAAATCACCTCCCTTGCCCTGCTAGCCACACTGTTTTTGATGCAGCCCAGGATACAGCTGGCTTTTTGGGCTGCAAGTGCCCATTCCTGACTCATGTCCAACTTTCCTTCCACCAAGTTCCTCTCTGCAGGGCTGTTCTCAATCCCTCTACTGATGTTGGAGATTGCCCAGACTCAGATGCAGGACCTTGCACTTGGTCTTGTTGAACTTTGCAAGGGTTACATGGGCCACTTTTCTAGCCTGTTCAGGTCCCTCTAATGGCATCCCTTTCCTTAAGCACTGCTGATCTTGATGTCACTTTCAAACCTGCTGAGAGTGCAACCCAATCCCTCTGTCTATGTCACTGATGAAGACATGACAGAGTACTGGTCCCAGTATGGTCCCTTGAAGGACACTGCTTGTTACTGGTTTCCACTGGTTGTTACTGGTTTCCACTGGTTGTTACTGGTAATAGCAATGAACTGTGCTGTACTGCCTAGACACATTGCTGGTTCTTACCTCACCAACAGCATTTGAGAGGATGTGAACAATTTTCTCATGGGGTGTTGCTACAACGCTCTGCCCATTGATTTCAATGATTCGATGGCCAACACGCACACCTCCTCGCTCTGCTATGCCTCCTCTCATAAGGCTACAGATCTGGAAGGAAAAGCACAAGTTTATCATGGGCTGGATAAGAAACAGAGACTTTTGATTACCCATTTTTGCCTGCAAGCTATGAATCAACATTTAAACACAGAGACTTGCAATAAATTCTAAGAGGCTGACTCAAAGTAAAATTTGTTAGTGACAAGTAGCTAATGGATATGCTCTTCCAAGAGCAGAACAAACTTTCAAAAAAGGCTGTTTGTTTATATGTCTTGTGGTTTGGAAATTTATGAGTGTATGAAGGACCTCAATTTAATGATGTTCATAAGGCAGATGCCTTACAACAAAAAGGATCAAGAACAGGCTTTTTCTTTTGAGATCATGCAGTGGCTTCGTTAAAGACATATATGATGCATGCTGAAAGCAGACTCTTCCACACATTTTTGGTTTTTTAAGCTGAAATAACTTTTTTGTTCCTCTGGCTGACTCTACAGTTGTGAAGTAAGTAGAGTCAAAGACAAATAATAACTTATTGACTCAACTTTTGTATCTTAGACTTAACAAATGCAAAATCCTGCTTGCTGTAAGGGAGAAAATAGTAGCTTCCCTCTTCTCACACTGAAACTTACCCACAAATGGAGAGGAAGTTTCATGTATGCTAAAGCTTGATCAGAAAGTGTGGAAGCTACTTACAATCCCATTCTGCACACTGAAGCCCAACTGATATCTGAGGTCTGGTCTTCTGATCAAGACTGTGGTTACTGGAGGACATCTAACTATGTTCAGTTTAACCCGGGCCTGGTTTTTCAAACCCTGAAAAAAAAATACCAAATTGAGAGTTAAACATTTAACATAAGCAGAAAAACCCCCCACAAATGTTAAAACATTGACATGGGAACAATCCTGAATAAATAGATCTTTGTATGCATTGTACCAAATGTAATCACTGATTGCCAGACACAAGCATCAGAATATTCAGTGAAATGAATGATAAAACATCAAATTTTTCTTGCCAAAAAGCTGGCACATTTGTCTTAGGAAAACTAAACTCCTGTTGGCAATTTCTTCATTTGATGACAGAAATCATGCATAAAAGGAATATTAAACAGGTCTGTGCAGCTCACCAAAAAAGCCAATGACTTTTAAATAAGTAGCTAAGATGGTTACAAAAAAGTTGCTTCCCTAATGAAATATATTAAATTCTGTCAAGCAAACAGCAGGTCCTGCTTGTGTCATCCTTGTATAAGCAGTGCTCATAATTTCCATTATTCACAGAATCACAAGATGGGTCAGGTTGGAAGGAACCACACTGGGTCATCTGGTCCAGCCTCCCTGATCAAGCAGGGTTATCCCAGAGCACATGGCACAGGATTGTATCCAGATGGTTCCTGAATATATCCAGTGAGGGAGACTCTACACCATCTCTGGGCAATCTGTGCCAGTGCATGGTCCCCTACACAGGTTAGTCCTTTATGTTCTCATGGAACTTCCTCTGCATCAGTTTTGCCCTTTGCCTCTTGTCCTATTGCTGAGCACCACCAAAAAGAGCCTGGTCCATTCTCTTGGCACTCTCCCTCCAGGTACCTACAGGTAAGGCCCCTCTCAGCTGTCTCTTCCTGAGGCTGAACGGGCCCAACTCCCTCAGCCCTTCCTCGTAAAAGAGATGCTCCAGTCCCTAAATCATCTTCGTAGCCCTCCACAGGACCCACTTGCTCCAGGAGCTCCATGTCCCGCTTGTACTGAGGAGCCCAGAGCTGGACACAGCACTCCAGATGTGCCTCACCAGGGCTGAGTAGAGGGGCAGGATCACCTCCTTCGACCTGCTGGCAACGTTCTTCCTAATGCACCCCAGGATACCACTAGCCTTCTTGGCCACAAGGACATGCTGCTGGCTCATGGATAGATGTTGTCCACCAGGATCCCCAGGTCCTTCTCCACAGACCTGCTTTCCAATAGGTCGCCCAGCCTGTGCTGGTGCATGGAGTTGTTCCTCCCCAGGTGCAGGATCCTGCATTTGCCCTTGCTGGATTTCAGAAGGTTCCTCCCTGCCCATCCCTCCTGCTTGTCAAGGTCCCTCTGAAGGGCTGCACAGCACTTGGGTATCGGCCACTCCTCCCAGCTTTGTGTCATCAGTGAATTTGCTGAGGAGGCATCTATCTGCCCCTTCATCAAAGACAGTGATGAATAAGTTAAAAAATACTGGACCAGTACTGAACCTTGGGGGGACACTGCTAGCTACAGGCCTCCAATCTGACCCTGTGCCACTGGTTATGACCCTCTGGGATCTGCTGCTCAGCCAGGTTTTAATCCACCTCACTGCCCACTAAGCCAGTCCACGCTCCATGAGTTTGCTTGAGGATGTTGTGAGAGACAGTGTGGAAAAACTTGCAAAAGTCGAGTTAGACAACATCCAGGACTCTCCCCTCATCCATCCAGGTAGTTGTTCTATGGTAGAAAGCAATTAGTATAGTCAAGCATGATTTACCTTTAGTGAATCCATGCTGACTACTGCGGGATCACCTTACTGTCACTCATGTGGACAGAGATGGCCTCCAGAATNGCTCCATGAGTTTGCTTGAGGATGTTGTGAGAGACAGTGTGGAAAAACTTGCAAAAGTCGAGTTAGACAACATCCAGGACTCTCCCCTCATCCATCCAGGTAGTTGTTCTATGGTAGAAAGCAATTAGTATAGTCAAGCATGATTTACCTTTAGTGAATCCATGCTGACTACTGCGGGATCACCTTACTGTCACTCATGTGGACAGAGATGGCCTCCAGAATGAGGCGTCCCATCACCTTTCCAGGGATTGAGGTGAGGCTGACTGGACAGTAGTACTCTGATTCTCTTTCTTGCCCTTTTTGAAGACCAGGGTGACATTTGCTTTTCTCCAGTCCTCAGGCAAGTCTCCAGATTGCCAGGACCTTTCAAAGATGATGGCCAGGACCTTTACAATGGTGTCTGCCAGCTCTCTCAGCACTCATAGATGCATCATATCAGGGCCCATGGACATGCAGATTTTGAGTTTACCTAGGTGTTCTCTAACCCAATCCTCTTGGACCAAGAGAAAATATTCCTTCCAACATTCCTTTACCCTGATCTCCCTGATCAGAGATTCCTGACGACCAGTCTTGACAGGGAACACCAATCCAAAGGCAGTGCTCAGTAACTGTCTTGTCTGTGTCCTCTGTTACCAGGGTGCCTCCTCCATTTAGTAACAGGTCCAATTATCCCTTGATTTCCTTTTCTTATTGATGTATCTGAAGCAGCCCATCTTGTTTTCCTTGACATACTTGGTCAGATTTAATTCCAAATGAGCCTTGGCCTTCCTTGTCTCACCTCTCCTTACTCTGACAACTCTATATTAATTCCAAGAGGCCTGACCCTGCTTCCCTCTCCTGTGTATCTCCTGCTTATACTTGAGTAATGACAGGAGTTCTTCATTCATCCATGCAGGTCTCTTGACCCCTTTGTCTTGACTTCTTGCTCATCGGGATGAATTATTCTTGAGCCTGGAGGAAGTAATCCTTGAATATCAACCTCCCCTGCAGGACCTCTTCCTGTGGGATTCTGTCAAGATCCCTAAAGAGGCTAAAATTAGCTCTCCTGGAGCCCATGGCTGCAATCTTACTTGCTCATAGGCTGGCCCCAATCTTCGCACCTCTGCCTTTCCTGTTTGTTAGGATGAGGTCAAGCAGCATACCCATTCCCAGTGGGATCCTCCACCATCTGTGACTGGAAGTTGTCATCAGTGCTTTCAAGGAACCTCATGGATTGTTTGTGCTTTGCTGTGTAGGTTCTTCAGAAGATGTCAGGGTAGTTAAAGTCCCCCACAAGAACCAGGGCCTGTGACTATGAGGCTGCTTCAAGCTGCCTGTAGAAGGCCTCACCCACCTCTTGATCAGCCATCCTGTAGCCCACACCCACAAGTGTCACCATTACCACTCTGCCCTTTTATCCTATCCCATAAGCTCATCATCTCATCATCTACCCCAAGACAGAGCTCGATACATTCCAAGTACTCTTCCTCCTTTCTAGATGAATTATATCACATTCACCATAAACTCCTGCTACCAGAACAGAGTTGAAGGAGAAAAATTTGTTTTTACTGTCAGGGTGGTAAAACACATATTACCCAAAGAGGCTGTGGAGTATCCAGTCTTGGAGTTATTTAAATCCTAGTGGGCACAGCCCTAAGAAGCCTGCTCTACTTTGAACCAAAATGTTGGTCTAGACTAGCTACAGGCATGACTGCCAGACTCAGACATTGTGTTCATATGGCTCCGTGAAAACAAAAATGTAGTAAACCACAAATAAATGCAATACGATCCCTTGTACAGCTTCAAGTATTCAGAGCTCTTGGTTAAGACAGATTTTTGAAATGCTTCATTCACACAAAGTATTAGCCATAAGTCCACACAAAAATAAAATCCACATAAAGAACAAAACACTTTCTAAAAAATACAGCAACTTCCAGCTCACTTAATTAAATGCCTGCCAATTTCAGTATCTGCTTCTGAATTCCTTTTATATGTACAGTTGAAATCTAGGTCCCACTGCAATCAAGGATTCAGACACTGACACAATGATTAATTCTGGAAAATAATTCCTACTATAGCTAAGATAACACACTGAAGTCTTTACATACAGTTTATTGCTGTCGATTCTGTTGAGCTGAGCTCCAGATTCAGCAGTGACTTGAGTAACTAAACTGGCATCCCGGCAGGATGAACTACCTGGAAGTCTGTTTTCTTGTCAGTGCCTTAAACTGCACGCAATCAACTTTGGGTGCAAACAGCTGCCCTCACTTCCACACAGTGCTGACCTCAGCTTGGCTCATTCTCCAAAGTGGCTCCAAGAGAATGAACGGGTGTCTGAACACAAAATGACAAAGCTCATGGCTATGGCAACTGCCTGTACTCCACTCTCAGGAGAAGGAAGGTCCACCTCTTCCATGACTATGGACTCCTCTACTCTGGTGAGGAATTAGCAGTGCACCTCACATGCTCAAGGACCATGTATTTTCTGTAGGCAGGTCTCAACACCACCACACACTGTAGAGGACAGGGATTTATCAACCTGAACTACACTGTGGGTATGATGTTTATGGAAAAGTCTAAGGGGCTTTTGCTGTCTAAGGGGCTTTTGCCTCAGCGTTCTATTCCTGAAGGGTAGGAGTCATGCAGAGTACTGGGGTTGCCCATTTCTGTGAGGAATTTAGGTGTCTAACTTCAGTCATCTGAATTCACTCAGGGTACATGCCCTGAATAGACTTGGTATCATCACGGTCTTACTTCCCTGATAAATGTGCAAGTTAGTTATATGTATTCCTTGGGGAAAAAAGTAATGTGGTCCCTAACAAAAATTCTTTTAATTTTACAGAAAGTGCTTGTATTTCATAAATAGCTAATCTTCAGTAGTACGCAGACTGGTAACATAAACTGATCAGAAACAAAAAAAGAATTGCATATTTTGACCACCTTGCTTTGTTAATCTAGTTCCTGAGTGTGCTTCTGATAGTAGCCAGCACCAGATGCTTCTGAGAAAGATGCAAGTAGCATAATCTTATTAGGGAATAGCCACAACATGTGGAACGCTTCTTCCAAGCTCTGTCAGTTTTCAATTGGTTTATGGCAAATTAGGAGCAGAGATTACATCCATAATACTGAGTTATCTTGTTTGAAGTGCTTGTGACATATGTTTATCCACACAATATCATCATCTTTTCATAGGAGTCCTTCCAGCATGCTAAGGAAATCTAAAATCTGGGATATTTCTACCACATTTAATGATCTGCACTTAGATCATTCATATATATATACACTTGTTTCCAAAAGTGCTATATTAATAACTTCAGATGTGTGGTTATGAAGATCTGCAAGCATACAGATTATCTTCTCTTTAAAAATGCAAAAAAAAAAGAGGGTGGAAGTTCATGTGGAAACTGTGGTAAGTATCAGTGAAGAAGAGAAAGGTCTGCAGAAGCTGGAAACAGCAAAGCTGGTTGGTTCTCTATTGAGAAAATACTGGTGAGCACAACAAAAACTCCATCTGAATAAGAGAAGTATAACTTATCACAGTTCTAGAAATAAAAATGATGTGGGATAGGAAACGATCACAAAGAGCCTAAATTTGCAGGGAGTTTTGTTTTGATGACGCTGGCACAAAGATATTTAATATGATTTTTTTTCTTCCTTTCTTTACAGATGTAAGACTGTTTTTGTCATGTTTTCAGTACATCACACAGACTATAATTTCTACTCACCGAATCTAAAGTGACTGGTTAAGTGACTTATGCATCTATTACTTACCAGAACTCTGTATTAACATTTTGGGAAGCCTGAATGGGAAGTCTTTACAACAAACATTTTAGTTCAAGCATTAAGAGATAATCCATGAAGAAAAAAAAAAGAATTTACTTTGTACTTTTTTTTTTACTTGGCTTAAATGGAAAATTAAAAAAAAACCCCAAAATTAAAAAAGAAATTTACATGATACAACTTGTTACCAAAAAGTTCCCTAAATGAATAAGTAAGTCTAACATGTATATTCCTAAAAATCAGAGAAGAATGTCTGTATAATGTACCACCAGCACTACATTATGTGTCTGCATGTGATGATCTGCAGAGCTAGGTAGGACCATTTCAACAAATAACTAATTTCATATAGCTTTGTCTCAAACACTCTCTAGTGACGTATCTTTCCTGTTCTTTAAACTCTGATGTTCAAATACTTATTCCTTTACATGCTACAGCTGCCCCAGGCACTGTTCAGTTCCAGATGACCTACAAGCTTTTCGCAGTCACATATTTTGCTGACAACTAGAAGAAAGCTCTTCCAATTAAAATATCCCATTTATCCAAGTGAAGAACCACACTTACGATAACTGGGGCAAGATGCCACAGAGGGTATGTCTTTAAGCCAAAGTTTTAAAGCTTTAAGAATAGGTATAAACAAACAAACAAAAAAAGCATTTACTCTATTTCATCCAAATACTAAGAGGTACTTGACAGCTAATATGGCCTATGACAATATTAGGCACCTGTGCCTCCGTTTGTGATATAAAACTTCAAGTGTGTATCTGGTAATACCTTCTTTCTAAACAAAATATTCCCTTGTGAAGTTGTGCACAGAGCCCTTGTCTACACAAGTAAATAGCACAGCACTCTGGAATGGCACTGGATGTTGTCAATCCAAACTTCATCAAGACTTTTGATGCTGTCTCTCCTGATAACCTCATAGCCAAGCTCAGGAAGTGGATTGTGAGATGGATTAAGAACTGGCTGAATGGCAGAGCTCAGAGGGTTGGGATCAGTGGCACAGGTCTATGTGGATGCCTGTAGCTAGCAGCATCCCCCCAAGGTTCAATACTGGGCCCAATCTTACTTAACGTAACATCAGAGATGGAATGCTTCCTGAGCAAGTTCACTGATGACACAAAGCTGGGAGGAGTGGCCGATACCCAAGTGCTGTGCAGCCCTTCAGAGGGACCTTGACGAGCAGGAGGGATGGGCAGGGAGGAACCTTCTGAAATTCAACAAGGGCAAATGCAGGATCCTGCACCTGGGGAGGAAAAACCCCAGGCCTCAGCATAAGATGTCCATGAGCCAGCCGTGCCCTTGTAGCCAAAAAGGCCAATGGTATCCTGGGGTGCATTAGGAACGGTACTGCCAGCAGGTTCAGGGAGGTGATCCTGCCCCTCTACTCAGCCCTGGTGAGGCACATCTGGAGTGCTGTGTCCAGCTCTGGGCTCCTCAGTACAAGCGAGATATGGAGCTCCTGGAGGAAGCAGGTCCTGTGAATGGCTACGAAGATGATGAGGGGATTGGAGCACTTCATTTATGAGGAAAAGGCTGACAGTTGGACTCAATGACCTTAGAGGTCTTTTCCAACCTAAAAAATGACACAATTCTGTGGAAGGCTGAGGGAGTTGGCCCTGTTCAGCATCGAGAAGAGACAACTGAGAGGGGACCTCAGCAATGTACGTAAGTATCTGGAGGGAGGATGTCAAGAGGATACAGTCAGGCTCTTCTTTGTGGTGCAGAGCAATAGAATGAAAGGCAAAGGGCCAATGCTGGAATGCAGGAAGTTCCACCTAAACATGAGGAAGAACTTCTTTCCTGTGAGGGTGACTGAGCATAGGAGCAGATTTTCAGAGGCTTGAGTCCCCTTCTCTGGAGATATTCAAAAGACATTGATACACAATCCTGAGTAATGTGCTCTAGGGAACCTTGCTGGAGCAGGGAGGTTGGATTAGACAACTTCCAGTGGTCCCTCCCAACCTTACCCATTCTGTGATCCTGTGTGGAGTCATAAAATTGGTGTAGCATAACTCACGCTGCTTTTTAAGATCACAAAATGGAAAGTGCAATGCAAACATTTGGTAAGAAGAGTTTTTTACTTTCTGCTCTTCAATTATGTCACCCTTTTAAAATGCGTAGCTTCCAGAAACATTCTCCCTACCTTTATAATGCTCTGACATGTTGAGAGTGGTAAACCAACCAAGCTGGTCCCATTGATTGACATGATCTGGTCCCCTATGTTCAGTTTCCCCGACTTCTCTGCCGGTCCTCCATGCATCATGTTGGCTATGATAACTGTAGGCAAAATGGATCCCCAGCCAGACTCCACAATCACCACACCTAGGATTTCTCCCTTTTGCTTTTCAATGTAAACCTGTGTAATAGGAAAAAAGTGTTTAAAAAAATAGTTTCTTTCACACCCATGGAACTGACTAATATCACCCCCCTCCAAACATTCACAAAACCAACAACCATACCCCTCTTTGTTTGCAACCTGCCTTCCTAATTCAAAGGCAAAAAAATAGGGTACGTTTTACTACCTTTCATTTGTAGTCACACATTAAATGATCAACACCACACAACACAGACTTAGTGCCAAACACCCCTCAGATGTCATTTCTGTATATAAGCAGAAGAAATCGCAGTGAAGAAAACCCTGGTGCCATGGGCTTTGGTGGACAAAGCTAAATAGGAAGAGATTGCAAGAGTTTACGACTGTGGACTGGAAAACCGTTACCTGTGTGTTCCATTTGCAGACTGGTTCATTTTTATTAAGCAAGCTGCAAAACCTTCTGGCATACGGAATTGTTTAAAATCTGGAATCAGTCACTTTCATAAACACCTGTGCCTCTATAAATTTTACATTGTTTACTGTAATTTTTTTTAATTGAAATTAATTTGTTAATCTGCTTTAGGATAACTTTCAAACATCTCTGAAAATTGTTTGGTAAAAAGAACACAAACAGATGGTAAATCACTTGACTACTGATAAATTTGGGGTTCACTGTTTGCCTTTGAAACAGAACTGATGACAGGGTGTCCTATTAGGGAGGATATTCTAGACTAACTGTGATAATTTAGAGGAAGTATTGATGATTTTTTTATTTCTGCTAACACAGGCCTGCAACTGATAAAGAGCAACTTAACACTGTTGTGGAAAAAAATTGAGACATACATCTTTGCAATTTTCAGATTTGGAGAAGTGAATCAGGTCATCATTGTACATGTCCTGGGTATTAAGCAAGTCGCTGTATTCCTTCTGGCTAAGGTCTTCTGGGTTGATTCCATTTGCCCTCAGAAATTCTTGGTAGGCCACACTAAACGCTTGACCTATGGACTGTGCAATCAGCTGAGCCTGTAGCAGTTCCCAGAGAAGGGAAGAGAAAAGAAAAAAGTGAAACATTCTGATGATGATGCCCACTGACACTTCCTGTTACAATCACACTGTAAAATGGATCATCAAATTGACGAACCTACAAGTTATCGCAACCCAGTCTAAGAAAATATTTGTGCCTTACAAACTAATTTAAAAGACCCACAAAATGTCAACACATTCACTTCTGCCATGAATCTATATCGGTAAGCAATTACAAATTACGAGAAAGAAAGCTATCCTTTCACAGGTAAGAACTGCTAATGTAAGTGCACAGGTAGAGCCACTACAGTGACTGTGGCTTGCACCTACAATTCTTCCCACACACGCAGCTCCCAGATGGCTCTCCCTTCCATGGAGCTGCCATTCTCTGACAAGCCAGCAGTGAAAATTAAAGGGTGAAAAGGGTATTTCTGACTTTTCTTACCATCCTTTAGAATCATCACATTGATAGTGACTACTCCTACCTCAGTCTCAGACAAAAAAAGGAAAAGGGCAGCAACTAGTGACCAGAACAAACTCTTGAAGTAACTGGAAATGGTCATATGCATCTCCTTCTTCACCCTGCTACCCCCTTCACCCTCTCTCCCCTACACTTATTTCCTTCCTTCCAACTCCCATAATCTTGCCAGTTCTCTGCCTCTTTCCTACTCACTCTGTCCTTTGCAGGCACCCTCTTGCACCTGCAGCTTTTCATAGTCTTCTCTGCACCCAAAGCCACCAAATTCACCCCTCACTACACTGCATTGCTCCCACCGTGAGCTGTTTTACTTCTGTAGCTGTGGGAGAGAAACCGGGCAGCAGGCAGACGTGGGGAAAGCTGTGTGCCAAGTAAGGCCAGAGGGATGCCTGCCTTTGAGATGGTAGTCATGGTTAGGCAGGTAATGGGCAGGAGAGGAAAACACAGCATGGTGCAGAGTACTGCTGCATATAGGTGGAGCAATTCGTGCAATGAGTACTACGTAGTGCACAGGAGTTGGCCGTGATATGCACTGAAACACAGTGCTGGCTGCGGCAAAGGCAGGGAAGAGACAGAGAAAGCTCCACAGCTGACAAGGCAGGCCTGGCAGAGTGCTGGTAATGAATGAATGCCCCAGGTGTACTTTTATGCAGTCTGATGGTCATATTTAAAGTCCAGTTTAGTACTCAATAAAGGAAAGATTCCCAACCCTGAAATAAAAATTTTATTGTATCTTAACAGCTCAAACCAGCACTAAACCTGCTGATAAGAACAGCATGATTACTGGTGCTGAAAAGACCAATATGTAGACTGGCAATATGTTACCAAAGCTCAGATCAATAAAATTTTGACAGCAAGAACAAGACAGCAAGAAAATGGGAAAACTGCACCTCCATAACTCAGTAACCTAAGTGAGGAATGCAGACTTTACATTCATACACATGTATCTTCACTCCAGGAAGAGATCAGCTCCCATTCAGACACCCAGCATTTGGACACATCACTAAGGTTCAACTCATTTAAAGATACTGCTCTAAATACAGTTGAAAATCTGGTGCTGTCCTCCTTAGACAAAGACTCATCCAAGCAGAGACATGTTCTGGCCAACACCCACTCACAGGCTTACAGCTTCTGTCTTGCTTACTGTGTAGATTCTGTCAAGTACCCAGCTGTCCCAGAAAAAGAAAAGACAAGTTTTATAATATAAACAGGCTGCATTACTTCACTGGAGGTACAAAATCTTTGAATCTGCCATCTCCTTGCTGCTAACAAGGTGCTACAATGCTTCCATTCTGACTGTTAGTCATTTGGGTATTTGAGCTAAATTTTGCAAGTTATCTGTGAGCTATACACCATTACTAAGGAGAGTTGATACAATCTGCAGTTTCTCACCATATTTTCCCCATTAATGAGCAATGCTTTTATTGGATCTACAGGCATTTTACAGCCCAATTGGATCTACAGGCATAGAGAGGATTACATATGACACAAATATGGGCTGATTCAAACAAACCTTAGATTGGGAAGCTCAAATTTTAGCTAGCCAAAGTATTAACAGCAGCCTGGGAAATAGATCCAGGAAGTATGGACCATGCAAGGAGGTCAGACAACCCCATGGTGAAGGAAAACAAGCCCCAGACTCTGGCACCTGGCAGTTTGATATTTGCTTTTTCAACTGGCCCCTAAAAGAGCAAGCAGTGTCCAAACTTTTGACTAAAAATACAGGAACGGCAGCCTCAAAGCAGGCAGCATGTCAAATCATATTAAGCGAAAAATACATTGGCTACTCTATTTCACACCAGATTTTTAAAAGGCTTTGCAAAACAGGTTTACATGTTATTTTGTGAAAATAATCCACAACGTATTACACTCTGTCAGTTTTGGTAGAGGATTACTTCTATCAGTGCATGTCCTAACTTCTTAACTTCAGCAGTGGGTCATGTATTCATTTGCAATCAGATAATATACTCAGACATTGGTTTAAAACAGATTACATAAAATAAAATCATTACGTAAAATCAGCTCCTTATTCAAAATAACCTTCTCATCTTGAAGTCCTTGCTGTAGATTGGAAGACATGTGATTATTTTATAAGAAACCAATTATTTTCACTTAACTTCTCTTGAGTATTTTAGTTTCCCAAATTATTAAAGCTAACTTGACCGTGATCCTGAAAACTATGTATCTAGCCACTTCAATCTGATATATTTTACTTTCCAGTTACTGAAAGTTACATTTAAATGTGCATAAAATCAGCAAGTTATGCACATTTATTGTGAAGACAGGATATCAAATTCTGTGTAAGGTAACTTAGTAACCTGCACCATAGACTAAAATTTATGTTATTTGTGTCTATATTTAGCATATTTTGGGATTGCTGAAATTACCAACTTTCTTTGCTGGCTTTTTGATATGATGACAGCAACTACACCCCCAACACAAACCTCCTGAAAAACAAAAATCACCTTTCTGGTATGTTTCAGTGATTGATCCTCTCCCCTATGAAAAAAAACCATCTCTGATAAGACTTTCCCTCTCTTATGCAGAATTTGAGCTGGTATTTGTAACCTGCAGGAACTGAACCCTCCTATCACTGTTACTGGAAGACACTCAAGAAGCTTAAAAATGGTATGCATTTCTATAAAAACCAATTTCCTGCGACATGTCAGGTCTAAACATATAAACAGTAGGCAAGTTCCTCTGCTTAGATGAAATATTGGCTGCAGTTAAAAACCAAACAGGACCACTCACAAAGGACTTTGGGCCTATCAAAATGTGCTTACTTTTCCACTCCTAGAAAATTACAAGACAGTGTACTTGCTTACATCCTCAGACTCAAAGACATGACAAATCATTTTGTACTGCCTCTTTCCGTCTTGAGAGGGGTGAGATGCTTCCACGTTATCCTGGGAGTTAGAGCGTGGCATTCGCCTACGAGCCATCAAAACAACTATATTTCCTATATCTGCAATGTAAGAAATGGTCCGCAGGGGATGGTCCATCATAGTTTCCTGGGGAATAAGAAAACCAACATAAGCAGATGCTTCAACTAAGTTCTTATTGCACATCTAATATTATCAGAACACACAAATTGCTGTAAGACCTCTGTCAAGTGAAGTCTGTAATACCTGTTATGCATGAAGGGATATACCAATAGAAACCAAGAGCTTCACTTTCCCAAAATAAAACAAAGAGAAAGTTTTACAGGGTTTTTTTTTCCTGTGGAAAGGCACATAAAGACCTCAACTGCACAAGCTGCAAATGCTGGGCATGTATGTGTAGAGGACTATGAACAAATTATCTCAGCTAAACATTTTGGGCTACTCCGGGCACAATCAAAACTTTGATGCATCATGGCTCATAAGACATGAGCTGACTGCAAATATATTACTCACAAATTCTAATTATTTCTACAGCCAGACACACCAGAGTAATTGCCTGTATGACATGGTTCTTGACCATGGATTTCTGACTAGAGGGAAATACAAGAGCCAGCATATTTTGAAGACAAATTTTAACATGTAGGTGGAAGTCTACTCCAGTAGGCTACTCCGACAATACTGACAAAGGTGTCTGAGTCTATACCTGTGTGTCAGCATTCAGTACTTTTATTCTCTGTGTAGAAATGAAGAGGTCCACTTCAGTCATGGGTTGAGATTCACCTTCTGGAGCCTGTAAATAAATGGATTAGAGTCAAACTAACACATTAGGTAACATACTTACTAATAATGATGTTAGTTCACGAACAGGGGTGCACTAAGACACAGTCACCAGAACAGCAATGCAGGATAGAGTATTAGACTGCAGAAGCAAAAGATAAACACAAAGATGTGGAAACTATATCATATATGTGAAAGTGAATTGGGTACTGTTAGAAAAAAAAGTTAACCTCATAAAAGCTTGCCTGATGTTTCTCCTGATTCAGTAAAATTATACCTGACTGCAACATGAACTGTATCAAGATTTCTTGAAAAGCAAGATGATTCTACAATTTACTGCACACTATGAATCCCACTTCAAAGAAGGTTTTCGTACAAGCCATAGAAAGGCCTAACAGCATCTCTTGCCTGAAGAATTTCTGCTTGGGTTAGCAGTGGCTGCCAAGACCAATGGAAAAACCTGTACCACAGGAGGTACTGTTTGAGCTGTTCATAATGCAGTTCTGGTGAGAAGACCTTCACAGTCAGACAACACACTTTTCAAACAGTAAGCCACTTTAGAAGTTGGATTTTGTTAATAGAAAGCAAACATTTGTAATAGTTTTAAAATTACATTTGTTAAAAGATAATTGAAAGCTCCACAAACAAAACTTATTACAAAGATGAGTCAATCTCAGTTTATTACTGTATGTAGAGACATAAACTTTTTTTTGCATCCAGCAATTTGACACCTCTGTGAGTCAAACAAAGCACTCTTACAGAAAGATAAAAAAAAAAAAGTTTAAAAACCCCCAAAAAACCACACTTCATTTTAATCCATCATTTTACAAAGTTAAAACCTTTGCCATGTCAGTCCTGATTCTTTAATATGCATTTTGGGTACTCCCTGTAACCATTTGATAAATCCAATCTTTATTCTATTTCTAACATGAAATGGCTAATGATAAGCAACAAAAAATGGCCAATCAGGCAACTGATTTCTGAGATATGTCAACTTGTATGGTGACTCAGAAATAAATCTGGAAAAACCTTGCTGGATGCAGAAAATAAAACCACAAAATAAAAAGAAAGGAAAAAACCCTCCCAGAAAACAAAAGAACAAGCATAACATCAAGCTGATGGAGTTTGTACTGCACCTTCTTCCTGCTTTTGGCTAATTTCTGGGCCATCTGCTTAGCATGGAACAAACAGAGACAGGAGAACAGTTAGAGAAGAACTTACAGAGACTCCAAGTCAAGCAGGAATCCACACACTAATGTCAGGGCTCACAGACTACCAGCTGGTCTAAATTAGTCCCTGCTTATATTAATTTCCTCCTTTTCTTTTTAGCTTAAAAAATTATAAAATATCATGTTTAGCACAATTAACTTCAGAAATTAAAAGAAACAGCACCAAAAGAGTCAGGAAGAACACAAAAGGATTTTTTTCGCTTAAGATGTTACTCGCAACAAAGAAAGTTAGTTTGTGTGCATTTGTTTTTGAGGCTTGGCGGGGTGGGGAGTTAAGAAACAGAACAGAGCTTCCCCTCACTTACAACAGTGTAAACCATGAGGTTACTTCTTTTGAAGGCACACCAGTGTAAAAGGTGAGAGAAAAATTTTAAGCCTTATTATTCCAGCTTTTTCAGATCTCATACCTCAATAGATTTCAAAAAAATAGCCTCCCTAACATTATGCTACTTTTTCCTGGAAAAATAGAATGACAGAAGGTAACTGTCACCTTCATTTTCTCCTCCTTCTGAGCAAATAAATCTGTACCAATGTTCACACAGTGTCTCTGGTCAACAAATTTTCCTGTGATGCCTACAGAAGGATATGTCCACACTATCACATTTTTTCAAGGAAGCAGTGGAGCATATATTTCAGCTCCAGAAACACCTTAAAAGAGGTTTCTACTAACAACCAAACAAATACAATTTTTACAGTCTTGCAATCATGCATTCAACCCAATGGTGAACTGAACGTATAGAACTGCTCACTGAAGGAATGCAATACTCACCAGGCTAGCAGTTATCCCTTTACTTTCAACAATAACAACCTCTTTGCTAATTAGATTTACAGGTGTGCTTGTTGTGGGAAGGAGGCTTATTGTTACAAGCTCCATACAGATTCGGCACTTTTACGGAGAGCAAATAGGAGCCCTGAATCACAAGACACATCAAACATTTTATACTGATGCTCACAACCTCAATCTGTCAGGTTTTGTCTAAATGAATCTGAAAGCAGCTACTTAAAGTTTAGGCCAGGCTGCTTATTTACAAATAGAAACATTCTTAAACTAGCTTTTAGTCATCCTTTTCAAACTAAGAAGTATTGTATAGCCTGATAGGTTATTTTGCAAGAGGTGATTGCAAACTATTGCAAAAGCAATTAAAACTGCCTTACATGGCAGGCTCTTTATTACACTACTCTCAATTTAAATTAATACTCAGAAATAATATACTTATCTTGAATAACAGCTGCCTGTCATACACTGGGCAAGGAGGAGACACTCCTGAGACAGAGCAGTTAAACTGCTTTCCAAAATCAAGCTTTTCTTTCTCACCCTCCCCAAACTTTAGAGTGATGGACCTCCCAAAAGAAGAAAAGCACAGGCCAAAATGAAGAAAAAGGGGTGGGGAAAAATCCTTGAGCTACAGTTTTACAACGTAGAACCAACAATTTATCAAAATACACTATGATTAAATTCATTGAAAATTCTGTTCTTCAAATGGAAGCATATTGAAGAACTACTTTCAAATATTTCATAAAAGTAAGGCAATGATATGGAACAAGCACTTTTAATAAATGATTTAACACATTTTTCACATTGTGAAATGTCACAAAAGAAGTTATGGTCCAAGAATAACAAAAAACCTAGGATAATTCTATGCAAGAATACTTTATTAGACAAATCCTCTTTATCATCACATTATTTTGCTAACTCAAATCAAAGATTCTCTCTGTACTCCTAGAAGAAACAAAAACAAATGGAAAACACCTAATCTACACAATTTTTTTTTTAATATAAAGAATTTAGGATTTTAATTTAAGGTAAATGAAATGTAATTATTTATATAGACACAATTTCCAAAATTACAAAACATTAAAACCCAACAAACTTCTGCTTTTGCTACAGAGATGTTTATTCAATCCATTTGCTAAGTTTATTCAATCCATTTAGCCTCTACAAAAAATGTTCTGCAACTTAGTGAGCATTGAGAGGACACTGAGTGTGTGAAAATGTGTGAAATACACTAAACTAAGTATCCACATAAGGGTTCTATCTTAAATCACACTCAGAAATTAAAGCAGGTGTTACCTAGAAATGTTCAAATCTGCCACATAGCAAGATAAAAGTGCCTCCTAGTGAAATATTCCTAACTACATTTGATGGATACCTTCAAACAGTGTATCTGTTTTAACTTAGTTAGACTTCACAGAGATGAAGGCCAAGCAAGAGAACACCCAACTCTTGTACTTTTAACTGAAAAGACACTTCTTTAAAGAAGCATGGAGAATTGTTTTCAAAGTCTGTTCATATTCCAAACGAACGAATATGTGGTCTGAAGGCTCTGCTAAAAGGAAGCACTATGGAGATTATTAAATTCAAAATGTATGCACTTATGTGAAGGTATGTCTACATAGCAGGGCTTAAACAAAGCTCTTCACCCCTTTTTAATAGTCAGCTTCAAGTCTGCATATTTTAAAACCTCATTTTTAATCCATAAGCTATGTTTTCCTAACCATGGAGAAATGCAACAAGTATGGCACTCTGTAAACAAACATGACTAGGGCACAACCTTCGTAGTCACTGAGCAAGCCATGATTTACACATCTGGGATAAAGGGTATCTAATGCAGTGATCAATCTGGCAGCAGGAAATCCACCTGTCATAATGAATTTCTCTCTGAAAACATATAGCTTTAATGGCAACCAGCAACAAAACCAGCCAAAACCAATACAAGCTAATAATTTTCTGACACCCACTTTCAGAAAATTAAATATACCAGCTAGGGTTTTACCAGATCAACACTTGGGCCTCAAGCCTGAGACAAATATATTACAAGCAAGTATATGCATGTCTGCTGATTTATACAGATGCATAAATTATGGGGCTTAAGGGTGAAATGCATTAAACAGATTTCTTCTGTTTTGAGGCACAGAAGTGCTGAGGCATAACAGAATCCTCAGAAAGAATGGTATTTTGTTAATGAATTTCTACAAAATACATTTAGTATCAAAGAAAGATTCTTATATCTTACAGGCCCAGTTTGAATCAATTCTGTTTCATTTTTCTCTACTATGTCCCTTCAATCTTTTTCTAATGTGTATTTCTACACAAGCTTTACCTTTTAGGTGCAAACTCCCTGCGCAACCTCAGGTTCAAATTCCACTTCTGATACCTACTTCCTATGACAGCTGATGTTAATCTTTCCTTTCACCCTTCACTGATGTGTCTCTCCTAGATCCAGCCTCACCAAAGCCCTTGTTTCTCTCCCTTCTCTTCCTCACCTGTAGTTTCCCGTCCATTCAAATGAGACAAGTTTTCTAACACACAGCCAAGCATCAGGAAGGAACACAAAGTGACTACTAAACAGAAGGGCACGGCCTTATTTGCCCAGAGCAGGAAAAAAACAGACTCTCTAAGAAAAACTCTTCACTGCAGGTTTTGGGAGAAGCTTCCAAGACCTGCCATGGTTAAAAAAGCTGCCGCATATTTTTAAAGAATGTCACTGAACCCAGAGTCTCCAATGAACAAAGATATCATTCTTTTGCAAAAGGCCCAGCAGTTTAAGTTAGTGAAGACTTCTACAGAGATGGTGGAGGATAATCTCTAACAGGAAAGCTACACTCTGGCCTTTTCTAAAACGTGAGAGTGTTAATGATTTTCAGAGACAAGGTTACAAGAAGTTATGCATTTGAACACCAGCAAAATTACAATTTTTGGAAATTGTCTCAATGATTCTAGTTGGAGCTTCTGTGTCAAAGTTACATACAGAGGCTAAGCTGAACACCTGCCATGGAAAGCATTGGAAGGAATATTAAGAGTAGGAAGCATCAGCCGACCTTAACGGACAATACTATTGGCCTTGCTGATAACCTTCTCTCCTCTTTCTCTGTCTTTTATATAACTGCACACCAAATCTGAGTTAGAACCCCAAATAAACTATACAAAAGAAGAACACCCAGATATTAAACTAAGAAAAATTCCCAGAGTAGGTTGTGTTGATTAGCTTAATCAGCAGAAGATGAAGCTGGGTGCCTACTAGCCAGTCACGTATGGGTAGTGGGAATGTTGCAGCATCCTGTACAATCATGCAATACTTCATCCACACACCTTAATTTCAGCTGAAAATGTCATCATTGTAACTTACAATACAGCAGCACTCCCACTGCTTGGCATGGCCTGTACAGAAATAAGTTGGCATTTCACTTTTTCAAAACAAAATTTGTCAAATTCCAGGGCAAATTATTTTTTCCATATGTCTCTGTGCCATCACAGGCTTTTTTTTAAATCAGCTCACAGCTGTTATGTGTGGAGAAACAAGTATCTACAGCAGGGTCAAAAATAACTGCAGTCATTACCACAGTAGCAGTTCCATTGAGTGCCAAGACAGAAGCAGCTGCAATACTCACTAGTTATTCCCTTAACCTGTTTTCCCTCCACACCCAGATTACATATAACTTTGACCACCACTCACTTCAGATTCTGGTTTAGTGTAGACGGCACAAGTATTACCACAGGGAACTAAAATGACCTGGTAACTTCCCCTTATCAGTCTTTTTCCAAAAGCAGCATTACATATACAATTTACTTTGCAGAAAGAAAAGTGAGGCACTTTTCATTCTGAAACTACAGACAACCCCATCTGAAAAAATTACTGCATTAGTAAGAAATTCATACCCACAACCATTGAGCAGCCATACAAGAAGCAGCAGGAATTATTCCTCACCTTGATCCTGCTGACAGCTTCCTGAGCCTGCATCATTCTCACATTCTTGGATGGAGTTTTATCAGAAAGGAGTTGAGTTGAACCAAGGTAATTGGCAGCAAAAATGATTCCATCAATTAAGTCTTCAGGATCACAAGGTCCAGGAACTGTAACACAGGGAAGCAATCATTGAAGACATTCATGGTGAAACAGAGCAAAACAGCAGAACTCTGACAACTTGAACCTGCACGTGATGGCTGCAAATCCTCCTATGAAACACTTCTGTTTAGCATGACAAAAAGGCAACCAGTACTTTCAAAGGCACAAAACATCAGACAAATTATCTCAAAATTTGTGGTGAGCTGACCCTGCCCACCAAAGCCCTTCTATCACTCCCATCCTCAGAAGGGCAGGACAGAGAAAATATAACAAAAGTCTCATGGGCTAAGACAAGGACAGAGAGAGATCACTCATCAGTTACTGTCATGGGCAAAAAAGGCTCCACTTGTGGAAATTTGTTTAATCTATTACTAATCAAGTCAGAGTAGAATAATGAAAAATAAAACCAGATGCTCCAACACCTTCCCCCATCCCTCCCTTCTTCCTGGACTCACTTTTAGTCTCAATTTTCTCTATCTCCTGCACCCAGAAGCACAGAGGAATGGGGGCTGTGGTCAGTTCAACACATGCTGTCTCTGATGCTCCTTCCTCATGGGGAAGGGCTCTCACATTCTTTCTCTGCTCCAGAATGGGATACCTCCCATGGGAGACAATCCTTCAGAACAGACTGCCCTGGTGTGGGTTCCCTATGGGGTCACAAGTCCTGCCAGAAAACCTGCTCCAGGTGGGGTCCTTTCTCCACATATCCTGCAAGGAGCCTGCTCCAGCCTGGGATTTCCATGGGGTCATAGCCTGCTTTGTTTGGACATCCACATGATCAGGCATGGGGTCCTCCAGGGGCTGCTTGTGGGTATGTGTTCCACTGCGGACCTCTATTGCCTGCAGGGGCATAGCTGCCTCACCATGGTCTTCACGACGGGCTGCATGGGAATCTCTGCTCTGGCACCTGGAGCAACTCCAGTCCTTCCTACTCCACTGACCTTGTCTTCAGAGATGTTTCTCTTACACATTCCCTGCCCTTTCTTCTCTGGCTGCAGTTGCTATGGTGCAGAGTTATTTCCCCCTTCTTAAATACAATATTCCAGAGGCACTGCCACTGGTGGGCTCAGCCTTGGCCAGTGGTGGGTCTGTCTTGGAGCCGGCTGGCACTGACTCTGTTGAACAGGAGGGAAGCTTCCAGCTGCTTTTCACAGAAGACATCCTTGTAGCCACCCCACTACCAAAGCCCTGATAGCTATGCAAACCCAGTACAACATCTCTCCAGCAAAAGCTACAATTGTTAATCCAGCCTGTTTCTCACAATAGCTCATTCTTTCGTGGGTAGGGATCAGCTTGGAGCAAAATAAGCTGTGACTTTTTCACTGTGATAAAGGGAAGGACATGGGTACTCAGCTTGTTCCTCACCCACCAAACCCAGCCTTGCAATTCTAAAACCTACAGTCACAACCAGAAAGAGGAAAGGTGCAGTTTGATAGCAGCCATCAGCCTCTTTCATGCTTGTGCATTAACCACACTTGGTGCAACAGGCAGAACAACCTCCCCAGGAATGCTCTACACATACCACACATCTCCCCTTAACAAGAAGACAGACTACCTAATTAAGTAAAATATTTTTATGCCACAGACCTTTAAAAATAGTAGTCCTAACAAGGAGATTGTGGTAAAGTACTGAGTTAGATAAAAAAGTTGTTAAATAACAGAGCACAGGCTCTCTTGATGGCAAAGTACCTCTCTAAGTCCACAGATTCTTACAGATCCGACATGCATCAGCTTCTGTGGAAAGTGACAGGGTGCAAAGTGTTCATTACCTATCAATGCAAATTCTTACAAAGCAGCATTTATGATTTGGCAACAGTATCTAAAAATTTTATACAAGAAAATGTTCAATTTTTACGCCATGTTAAAATTGTCATGATCCAAAAGGGAGGGATGCTGCTTAGCTAAGAAACTTCTTGTTCTTAGAAGTAAGAAAAAACCAACTGTTGTTCAAGACAAGTGAGAATACAAATCATATTAAAGAATGCTCATGGTAAACATGTTCACATTTTATCACAAAACACCCTGTGTTTATGTTTGTCTTTCTTTTTTCCTCTAAAAACAAATCAAGGGCTATCTATCACCTATCTATAAGGCAATGGGGCTTTAAGTTTCAAATTACTCAGAATGCCAATTTTGTTCTAATGATAACATAGGAGACTAAAAACCCCTCAGAATGAGCATGGGTAGCTTTGACCCCAAGGAAAAGCAAGTCATTATTATGATGAAAAGAACAAAGATAGAGCTGGAGATAAATATCGCACTGAAACTACACCCACAGACAGATGTACAGATCTTGTGAGCAGGCTTGTCTTCTTTATCATTTCTTTAAACACAAAAATTTATGACTAGAAATTTTAAGATGCTCATCTCCAACGTGCAGAGTTTGCTCAAGCAGTATGTATCTGGAAAATTTTCAAAATTAACAAGTCACTTGCAAGCATGTGACCTAAAGAAATTGAGTTATTTCCTCAGGGAAATTCATGCATCTGGAAGTACTATGTATTTACACACTTCTCCAGTCCAGAAATCACACAGCATTTTAAGTGTTGTTGTTTATTACTCTATACATCAAGGCCTTTTCACCACTTCCACCACTTTACTATAAAGGGTGCAAAACGTTTTTTAGTACAATTTCTGATCAAAAAGAAAAAAAAAATAGATGGGCAAAGGTGAAGGTAAGACTCCAAGAAAGAGGCGTATTAAACCCGAAAAAGGTATGTGGTCCAATTGCATCAGAGGTGAACACATGGATAGCACTGCTTTTTAGAAGACCTCCTCCATTTATTATCTCTGACAACAAAACTATTACCTCAATGAAAGCACAGCATAGGTGCTGACAAATTTTTCCTCGGACTGCTGGTGCACGAAAATGGAACATGTGCTGGATCAACAACCAAGAAAATTTTAGTTTACAATTTACCTTTTTTCCTAAGGAGAAGAGGATTATTTTTAAAAGCCCTTGATAGACAGGACTACCAATACGAGATTAATTTAAATTCTAAGAGAGATCCTTCTCTGTTGCAAAATTCCAATGCTTCGCTACGGACTAACTGACATTCTGGCCAGAGACTCCAAAACATGCAGCTTATACTCTTAAGACTAAAACAATGATCAAGTTGCAGTCTAAACAAAATGATCACATAATCAATTAAACACAGCACACAGTAAAGCAATCCAAGGAGTTAAAAGGCAGTCCAAATAAAGTATTACATCAGCTGTATTTCTAACATTTCATCAAGCACATGGAACAACCACTGTCAGGGGAAAAGTATAAAAAACAAATGAAACCTCTATTTTCTGCTTCTGTCGTAACTGCATACAACTTGTGTTCTTCCTGCAGTATACACAGGATGCATACTCATACAAAAGGCAACAGCAGTTCATGTGGCAGGTAACTTGCTTTTTCACATTGTTCTGAAAAAATTTAGCACTACTGCAACCTTAACTCCAAGATGGGAAGCAGTATTTAATTAGACGCTAGTAGCTGTTAATCAAAGCAGATTTTCACTGGCAGGCCTGCCAATAAATCCAACTGAGATTGGATTGAGCCTGCAAATTGAAATCAATGCTGGACAGAGCACTACAGTCTTCTTGATTAGTCTGTTTTCCTTACCGACACACATTCTTATATATTGTGTAAATAACATTAAAAAAGTAGTGTTTTAAGTGATACTGAGGAAAGAAACCAGCAGAACTGAGACAGAAACAATGAATGAAACACTAAAAAACTAAAGGCTCCATGTTTCCAAATTTCTGAAAGAGTACAGTAGGATTTAGCTCAGGTTCAAAATTAAGACACAATTTAGTCTAAATCGTTACACCCGATCGTAGCACCTTTTCTATTCAGCAAATAAAAATAAAATTTTATACATTACAAATACAGGGGTTTTTCTTGATATGAAAAAACATTTAGAAATTATAGAACTGTCTTACCTTCAACATACGTTGGAAATGAAGCCAAGCTTTTTCTGGACTGTAATTAAAACAAAAAGGATTTCAAACAAAACATAGCATGCACAAATACACATTAAAAAGTTCTCCGTGCCAAAAAAATCCCAAACTTAAATCAGCCATAGTTATTAGTAAAGGTAGAACACCACTTATTATTATTTACATTTATTATTTTCAAAATCTAAGCACCCAGTAAATTCAATGTATTCCATTTGTGTCTATCTAGTAGAGAACATGCTAAGACCAGACTTCACTTACTTGTTTGTGTTCACTAGTGCATTAATTGTCTACCAATAGGTGCTCTACTTTTAATAATCAAGAAATATGCAGGAAAGTACATAATATCTCAAAGATACCGGATCTTCCAACTACAAATAGATGCATGCAGGAATATAAAAATTGCACTATACTGTTAAAATTCATGACTGAAACCATCATTAACAAAATGCAGTTACTCAGTAGGAATGGTTTTAGATGTATCCCTCACATTAACAGAGCCTATAAAAAGCTTTCTAGATTTTAGTAGGTTAGGGAGCAACCTGTATTTTGTGGGATAACTGAATTCACCATGACCTCACCAACTGTGCTTACACTGTACTGAGCATGAAAACACATTTGGTGGCTCCAATTACTTAAAAAATGAAGAAATAAACAGAATCTTGACTTGTGCGTGGAAATACACACACTAAAGTAATACCATACATCCTACTGGTATTTTCTGTGAAAGGCTATGAGACTAACCCTTCAGACATCTGAAAACTACAACTTTCAGTGAGTTTGATTCACCACTTTGTTCTAATCAGTAATGTAAACCAGACAGAAAAATTTATCAAAAAAAATTCTGTGTGGCACTATATAATTGGTAATGGATATATTGAAATACCTGCTGCTATCGTAGGCAGGTACGACTTCTGGATAGTTAATGAATCTATAATGGATTGTGCTAGCAGTAACTCCTCCAGTGACCGCTTAATAGAATTCTATTAAAAGAAAAGCTATACACGTGATCAGAATAATGGATAAAATCTTCACTAATCTTCAGTGTATTTCCAAATTATATACATGGAAATATGTGCCAAATTATTTTCCTTTATGACAGGCAACTTACCAGGGTCTTTGTATTAGTGGAAAAAACAGGTAAAACTAGAAATGTAACAGTTATGTAACAGATGGACTGACTAACCCCAAGGAGAATTTTCCTTTTCAAGAAATGGAAAATTGATGTAACAAGTAATATTTTTCAATCAATGATGCATGTCTAGCTAAAAAATAAAATGTGTGAATTAAAAACAAAAGGCATGTGACAGACAGCTGAGTCTGTGCAGCTCTAAGTTCTTTTTACTCCCTATGAAAACTGCTAAGCTGTGTTGCACCAAGAAACCTGTCCATCAGATAGTGTACTAGCACCAATAAAGATGTCAATAATCAATGATCTGCTACTGCCAACGCATTTAAGCTGCTGTGAGGACACTGACGTGCCTTTTCACATCTGTAGCCCTTTCACCTCTTCAGATAAATGTTCCTACCAAACCACCTATCCATACAGACTCCCAACAACTGTTTGTAATACACGAAGCTGATGTAGTGCTAAAGGGGAGATTCAAACACTGGACTCTGACAGGCACAGAGGTCAAATCCCCTACACACCAGGGGCAGCAGAAGCAGCTCACATATGTAAGTACTTTACAAAGTATTTATTTCTTTTCAAGCAGTGAACAAAGTCTATGATATCAATTTAGCAACTATTCAGCAATCTAACTAGCAACTTATTTTCAGGTTAGACTGGTGCAAACCATCGTCATATATTTTTTTTATTCTCACCCACAAATTTCATTTTTCTTGTTCATTACTCAGGTAGAAAGGCATCCTACTAAGACCACTAGAATAGTAAAGCAACAGGTAAAGTTACCAATAGGTGGAAACCTACACCTTTTAATTTTATATATCCATGAATAATGAAATATCAAGATCATTAATATTTTATTACTTTCGATAATCTCATTGCCATCCAGTATTATAAATTTATATTTAATAAAAAGGTTTCTCTAAGACCTAAAAATCAAAAAATTATGAGGCTGTTTTATCACTTTTATTCTTGCATTAGAAGTAGTAAAGTAGGAATTATCCCCCGTCTGAGGAAAACTAATAGCCCAACACATCCTGCAGTGAAACCTGGTTTACCACCTCTGTCACTATGTGTAAGCACATCCTAACAATTGAAATCAGCAGTGTATTGTTCTTCTTCCTTTGGGTAAGTTTCTTATATCTAAAAATTGCTGAAATATAGAATATATGGAAAAAGTCTGTAGTGAAAAATGCTTAAGACTTTAATAAGCTAACAGTAAAGCAGATGAAAACTTAAAGGCATGATTTAAAACTTCAGAACATGAAAAATTATGGGTTTCTTCAGTCTTTTGAAATTTTTAATGATTTTCTAAATGTAAATACAAACTGACACAACTATCTACATGTTGCAAGCTTTCTTATCCCTTGATAATTCCAAAAGTAAAAAGGAAAGAATGGATTATTTAATTAGTGTTTCAATTTTAATCCACTTATAGTAGATCAGGTTTTTAATTTTGGAAGATAACTCATGCATTGCTATCAGTAACAATATGGTATTTTGTTATGGTAGTTTCTAGATTGTTTTCAAGTTTATAAAAAATAAGAAGCAAATAAATGATATATTTGCACATTTTTCTGTTTACAGAACCTGCCATTCTTTACTAATCCAAATACTTCTTATGTCAAATGATTTTCTTTTCACACTACGAGCAGTTCTATTCACACTTATTTTGTTTTGGTGGAACTACTGCAGTCTAAAGCACTACCGGTGAGGAGAAAAAAACTCTAAGTATGTAGCTGTATTCTGAGGAGTCTGGAGTCAGGAATTGAATTCTCACTCTGAATCACTTGCAGGCCAGTTTCTACAATGACAAAACATCAAGCAGTGTAATTTATGCAATTATTATGTAATTAATTTAATTCAAGCACTTTTTCATTTGGCTGAGAAATACACTTTCTTTGTAGGGGCAAAAAGGGAAAGGGCTTCTTCATGTTGTCTCTGCTACAGAGGGGATATTGGCTGTTTAGTAAATCAGTACCTTGCAGCCTGTTAAATAAATTTAGTGACAGCTGAACAGAGTCAGAAATGCCATGACAAAGAGTCTTCAGTATGACAGAAATTCAGTCAGATAGCCAGCCAAGCAAAAGGTGAAGAGGCATAAGGAAAAGAAAAAAAAAGAGAGGGGATTGCACAGGTACAAGGGAGCAAGGAAAATTAAAAGGCATAAGCAGCATGAACAAGACTGTGGCTTTCAAAAAGATTTAACTCTACCTCTTTATTAGTGGAAGCCTCTGCTGTACTGCAGACCTCCTTATGATGTTGCCTACTTGACGATTCAGCACCTCGAGGTGAAGAGGAATCTGGAGATGGAGACTAGACATGACAAGAAAATCAAATAATATTGTGAGTGCCCAATGTACAAATTATTCTTTCATACTCTACATCCTACGCTCTGACATTCTAAAGAAGAAAAGGTAAAGCCACTTAGGAGTAAGCTGTGATGGGAGACAAGTGGATTGACCTTAAGCAGCACACAGGGATTCAGCTAAAGTTTATTTAGTTGTCAAATTGGGAAAATTGAAGAAAAGACTGAAATTTCCCCATAAGCACACATGCCCTCAGGTATAATTATCCTGAGCTGCTAAACTAACTTAATCTGAGCAGAGGAAGGCTGCAGTGCTTGTCCATAAATGTTATTCCATCATCTTAGAAAACGACTTTTACAAACTGTGCAGAGTAATATTGGTGTATTCAAGAATTTATTAATATATTCAATGACAATTCAATATCAGTGTCATCAAGGACTGGGATTCCTCATTCTAGATACAGTAAAAACTTGGAAAATATTCAACAGTTCATGCTATGACCTTGCTACATGCTCTTTAGATCAGATTTCCTCATTCTTCTCATTTTTCCTCCTTTCTTCTCCTTTCTCCTTTATGGTTTTTTCCATAAACCATTCAGTGGAGCAATTGTCTATGTGATTAATCAGTAAGTATCTTGATAAAAGGGAAGAATGCTCTGGGAATGGATGCTCTAATCATAGACAATTTCTAATGAATGCTGCTGAAGCAAAAAAGCTGTAGCAAGGTATCTGAAGTACAGAGCAGGGGCCCTGGTATGAGGGTGTGACACAGGAACACAGAATGTGGAATTAATGAAGGTGACCGAAATGAGAGTGAGTACAAAGTTTTAACCCAGCAGGTATTTTTAGAGGCAGATTTTAAGGAGATACCTGCAAAACATGTCTGCACAAGCCAAAATGTGAATACTCAAAAGGAAAGTTTAGAATTTAGCTACAGCTGGGTATTTAGCCCAACAGCCCTGGCATTCTACAGTCTCCTTTGACACAGGAACAGAGGAGCCCTAGCTCTGACAGCTCAACAGTTCATCACTGATAGCAGAACAGTCAAATGCTATTCTTATCTTTTCATAAACAATATGACATAGCTTTTCTCTGAGCCAATGAGTCATACCAGAAAAGGGATACATTTCCAGTGGTCTGAGCTGGCAGCAGGCTCCACCCTCATGCTCTACATCTACTGCAGCTGAAAAATTGAGTTCTATGAAATAGTCTACAAAAAACCCACAAAACCAAAACCAAACCAAGAACAACTAAAAAACCCAAACATTTAAGTTACTCTTAGCTTCCCTTAAATATGAAATGAAACAAGAAAACAAAACTACCTTCTCTACTTCTTTCTCTTTACACTCATTCCTCTATCTCAGATAATAACTAAGCATTAAAATTATAGTTAACAAATAAAAGCTTCCAAGGAGTCAAGAAGCAACTCTTTACAGGTATCTCCTGGGTTAAAGAGCAGTCCCTGCATCTCCCTGTATTTTGAATCACAACTGCAAGACAAAAGAAGATATGTCTGTGAAGCAATCCCTGGAATGCTGGCATGTGGTTGCATCGTCAGACTGAAGAACTGCTCGCTGCAGAGAGTGTAAGAGCAGGGGCTGTGGGAGAGATACAGGCTCCCTTGACTTGCTGGGTAAGTACCAGTCAATAGTGCCACAATGATGCAACTGCACACATGGCAACTCCTATTAAGGTAAGAAGAGTTTTCATAGTGCTCATATTCTTATAGTTATGCAGTATTTCTGTACTAGGAATAACTTTAGAAGGTGCATAATACTACCAAACCCAATAATGACATCTAGACATTGTAGGATTGAGCTTTAAACAACAGACAAAGTAATCAATTTAGGCATCAAATGTGTACGTGCACACACAAAAAAGCACTCTTTACAACGGCTGAAAACCCCCATATTCACACACTTAAGGATAAAGATCAATTATTTCACTTAAACCAGACAATTAGCATTAAGAAATTTTGCATCATTTGAAATGTACTAACAGTTACTCCATTAGCACTATAAGTGCCTTTATTCAGGTATTTTCATATATGAAGTATCAGAACAAAATTATTACACAGCTTTCTGTGTGCTCTGTTTGAATGTCTGTTCAAATATTTTTGGGGAGAAAACCCCCAAATGACAACAACAACCAAACAAACCAACCCCCCCAAAAAATCAAACCAAGAACCGAAACTACAGAACCCAAATATCAAACATCTTACAAAGTCTGTTGCCTAACATGACATGAAAACTGCCCGTGAAAACATTTGTACAGGGAAGTCCAGTCTTTGAAGAATTTACACTCAGTTCTCTTTGACATCAAAACACATTTTGAGAGGTATCATATGTAATGTACAAGGAAAGAATGCAGTCACAGTAATAACAAGAAGTATTTTGATGGATCATAGCAGATAGATAATTTGCATATCTGCTCTAAACAAAGTCTAAAATAAAGGCTTAGTGACTGTTTCATTGTCATTTGTCATTAACAAAACAAGTTTTAGAAGCCTAACAAAGTTGTTGTCAGAACAAACACAGTACAGTCACATGAAGCATGCTGTTATTAGGTACAGAGGTCTATCAGAGGAATTAGAATTTTTTTTTTTGGTGCAGCAATAAAAAAGTTTTCTCTTGAATATCTACTTACATTTTTCTTATGATATTCAACCTGGTAAATCCAAAAATTCTCCATCTCAATTGTGGCGTTGTTTGACTCTAGCTAACACGCAATCCATTCCACCTGAGAAACCTTCTTTGCTCTTGTGCAGAGGGATTTAGTAACAGAACTTGTAAAAGGAGAGGATTGTGTTGCATCTAACCTATCCAGGTCAATCCAGCTGTTTCCTATACAGTTCATGAAGAGACATGTAACTGACACTGAAACACCTTCAAATACAATCACTTGCTCTTGCCTCATAAAAGCAGTGTTGTTTTATGTGCTTTTAGCACCAGATCATTTGAAGAGAATATAGCTTGTGGGTCACATAGTCACACACAAGGCTACAACAGAAGGGATGAAATTATAGTATCATAGAGTCATAGAATTTTTTATGTTGGAAGATACCTTAAAGAAGATCTAAATTTTATTGCCCCTTCTATGGACAGGGACACTTTCCACTAGACTGGGCTGCCCAAAGCCCCATCCAGCCTGGCCTTGAACACTTCCAGGGATGTGGCACCTGGGCAAACTGTGCCAGTGCCTCACCACCCCCACCATAAAGATTTTTTTCCTTGTATCTAATTTAACCTACTCTCTGTCAATTTGAAGCTGCTCCCCCTTGTCCTGTCACTACATGCCCTCGTAAAAAGTTCTTCACTGACCAGTATCCTCAAGTCCTTATCTGCAGAGCTGCTCTCAGTGAGTTCTTCTGTCACTTTATGTTTGGGATTGCTCTGGTTCATGTGCAGGACCTTGGACTTGGCCTTATTGAATTTCATAAGGTTCTCACAGGTCAGGCCCCCCTCTCAAGCCTACCCAGGTCTCTCTGGATAGCAACCCTTCCCTCCAGCATGTTGACCACACCACTCAGCTTGGTGGTGTTGCCAAACCTGCCAAGGGTGCACTCAATCCCACTGTCTATGTTGCTGACAAAGATGTTAAACAGCATTGGTCATTTTTTGTTTTAAAACAGGTACTTTATTCAGAGCTTTTTTATGGTATCATATGTGTGGACAAATCAACAAATGCTTCAGCAAATCAAGATTCACTTAGACAACAGGGCATTACTTATTTGACACTAATGTCTACCTACAGATATTGTGACAGAGGAATGGCAAAGTCTCCTCATACATCAGCTCAGAAGACAATTGGATGAAGCAAGGCTTTTTTTTTCCATTTTTTTTTAAATTTTAGAGATAGTCTTCTGAAAAGAACCCATACATATTAGGAAAAGGTCAAAGCGCTATGGAATCTTCAGGTCTAACATGCAAGTATAATCATATGCACTCTATCACAAGAACTGCCTTTATCAGCACAACTATGGCAGTAAATGTCCCTGGTTTTAGGGCAACTATGTGATGGCAGTGTCCTCTGGCATTTGTACAGCTCAAATTCTGTTCACTAAAACATAGACTGAGACCATAGGTTTTAGGTTTGGCATAAATATCCATAAAGAATGAAGCTGAAAGCTAATGATTATTGATTATCTTTGTTGAAAATTTGTTTTAAGTATAGTGCTAAAAATGGCGGGCTTGAAAAAAATAATACCAACTTAGCACTTGGCACAATCTATGCAATTTAATTTATAATTTTGACATATGGATGAAACTTAACTTTTTACTGTTGTTCTAGTATAACTGCCTCTGCACATACCCCAAGCACTTACCCATCAGTTTGCTGGGTGGTCCAGGACCTGTCCCCTGTCAGGTTGTGCATACATGATAGGACAAGGTGACCTGAGACAAGGTTACTGACTGAACTGCTCATTCAGAACAACACATTTGATTAACTACTATAGGACTTCTCCGTACAGGAATTTCAGGCAGCCTAAAGAGATTCCCGCAAAAGGCTCCTCCTGTGCGCAGTACAACTGATAAGCATCATTCATCATTGTAACTAACACCCTGGGTAGTTAGCACCTGAAGTGAGAGGCTCTGTCAACAGGCAGCTGTTGGGTCAGGACTCTGACTGATCCAAGAGCTGACTCGTGCAGTTGCTGCTGCAGAAATGACCAATTAGCTTATGGGTAAGACACTTGCTGGTAGACAACAGAAATTATTCCTGCCCATGCAGGGAAGGTCATGTACAACACACATTTAACATAGGAGGTGTTTTGTATGTAGTTTAAGATAAACAACAGCTGGAGTAATCACACAGGATCACAGACCAACTGTATCTAAGAACAAATGCAGTTTGGTAAGTCTTGGCTTGGGGAATTTCCCCTGATCCAGGTAATGACATCCTCCAAAGACAGAGCCTCCTGTCACCTGCCACCATATGGACAATGACAAACAATCCCATTTGAGATATCTGACTCAGTGCTGGCTGCTTCTCTGAGTATGGACTTCCTTATCCATACTTTCACTTCAACTTCCACTAAAAATACAGTTTTATGTATTAGTCTGAAAAAATTACTGTGGATTCCTCCTGTGTGTTCAAAAGACTTTAACTACAGCAAGTGCTGTTTTTGTATGCAACAACACAGAAAAATCACTTGAAGTTACTTTCATCTTTCAATAATCTAAAAATGTAATCAAACAAAAAAATATTCAAGGGGTAATGTATACAGTGCTCACCCTATTTTAAAAGCCAGTAACTCATCTGAGAGTGCCTTCAAGCAGACTAATTGCTAAATTTAAGCTTTCTTCTGTGTGATTGATGAATAAAATGCTTTTTGTTTTGGTTGGTTCTTTAGTGATTTTTGGTTTGGGGCATTTGGGGCTTTTTCTTCCTGCGTAAACTTAAGTCTGCAGTCTCTCATAAATGATGGAAAGCTGACATGTAGTCTGTGTGCGCAACCAACAGCTTTCAAAGATCCGTTCAGAAAAAAACTCAACAATATACTATCAATAAAAACTCATCTTTATTTTAATTGTTTCCTTTCTCTCTTTTTCCCCCTTAGTTCATTTATTACTGAAGCCTGCTTAATTATTTAAGAGACTTCTCTATTGCCTTTTAATAATACATTACTCCTGCTGTGGAAAAAGTGAAGCAAATTCATCTCCATGAAAACACGGAGGTATCAGAATAGAGAAAATCCTGCAACTGAGAATGCAAGGGTTGAAATAAAATATACATAACCAAAAAGAACAGAGAAGCGAAACAATGCAGCTCAGTTCTGTTCCACCTGGAAGACTTGTCTTCGCCTCTGAATTTCTGCTTCACAAATCTAAACCACCCATATACATGGGTTTACTTTATATTAGGGTTTATTCTAACATCACACCACCTCAGATGTCTGCAGAGGAACAGAGACTATAAACACCACTGACAGGGCTTTGCAAAACCGAAGTCTTGGCATGCAAACTTTGTCCTGCAGGTCAACAAAACCTGGCTATCAGATCTATAGCCCCATGGATAACTCAAAAGACTCAGAAAAAAGTCATGGTAATGAGTTCTTAAATGGAGAATTTCTACCTCCAAACCCTTGTTTTCTCCCAATTATGGCAGAATTGAAGCAGGCGTCTGCTTCTATGCTGTTTAATTCACAGCCCAAAAAATTCTACTTGACTTTTTGAGCCTTTCAGTGCTTTTCTCAGTAGGTTTTTGTACTTCCGCAACTAAGCAAGACACTCTTCTCCAAGCTCAGTAACAAAGATAATTTTTTCCCATACAGTTTAAACACCAGAATATTTAATGGCATTTTGAATTATCTACTACAAAAAACTATTATCCTCTCCACTTGAACATGTGGATGAACATTCATCCTCAAATCCAGACCTATGCGCTGCATGTCTACTATTCAGACCTTTAAACACCACAGTTTCTCTGCTTGGCTAGGCACATTCACAGCAGGTTTCCAGTGGAGAATTTGACAGGTAAGAACAGTGAACAAGAGCTACCTAAATGGGATATGGGCCTACCCTTCCAGTGAGGGTGCATCTAGAACATATTTTCCTAAAGGGTCTCCCGCTCCACTACTCTTGGGCACAGGTGTACCACAAGGTCAATGCTTAAGCTTTTTCATAACTCCAGCTACAAACTTTATTCAGGTATGATGGAAAAGCTGAGAGAATTGGGATTTTTCAGCCTAGAAAAGAGAAGGCCTCGGGTGACCTTACTGCAGCCTTCCAGTACCTGAAGGGTGCCTAAATGAAAGCTGGAGAGAGACTATATGCAAGAGCATGTAGTGACAGGACAAGGGAGTGGCTTCAAACTCAAAGACGGCAGGTAGAGATTACATATTAGGAAGAAATTCTTTACCGTGAAGGTGGTGAGGCACTGGCACAGGCTGCCCACATAAGATGTGGCTGCTTCATCCCTGAAGTGTTCAAGGCCAGTCTGGATGGGGTTCTGAGCAACCTGGTCTAGTGGGAGGTGTTTGGGCCCATGGCAGGGTGGTTGGAAGTAGATGATTTTTAAGGTCCCTTCCAACCCAAGCCATTCTATGATTCCATGATTTTATGGGTGAACAAAATCTCTCCATTTCACACTGAGAAAACACAATCTAACTGCAGTTCCACAGCCTTCTCCATCAGGGGTCAGTTTCCTGATGCCACACTTCTTGCAGCTGTGCAGCTCTAACTGCTATTGCATTTGAAAAAGAAATCCTCACAAGGCCATAGCCAAGTGATGGTCTGCTTTGGTTTAAAACATTTTCTGATAAACAGACTTTGGAAATATATGTCAATTGTACAGATCTCATACGTGTGGAAAATTTAAAAAAAGACTCTTATTGCCTTTATTTGAAAGACACTGAGGATTTTTCAGCTTTTATCAAATACACAAGTACAACACCTTCCCCACAAACGCACTGTCCAGACCACCTCTGATTCAAGTGAAAGCATGCATCACTAAACCAGGCTGCACAAGGCACAGGGCAGCTAACAGTCTCCATTGTTAAATATTAAACAGGTACCTCTTTAAACTATTTATTTATTCACAGATGTCTGTTACCTGCCTCCTACATCACAGGGCTACCAGAGTTTATTACAGCAGAATTGTTCATGGGCAGTGAGCAATTTACTTTTCTCATACACCTTACCAAACATTTCTTTTGAGGAGAAGTATCCAGGAATGACTGATAATCCTGGTAGATTAACCTGTGAATAAAACTGGAATCAGGACATCTTAAGTACACACAGATACAGTGATCTGTATCTTTCTTACCAACACAGTCATTGCATGTCTTTCCTAACAGTCCCAAACTATACCCAGCTGCAGGTTAACTGAATACTTCTGAATTGTTAGCTTCTTAAAATAGTCTCTGGACACTTCCAAATGGCATCCTACCAAGCATTCTGCTGTAAATGTATTAGCCAAATGCTCAGCACTGCGGAGTAACAGTCACCTTCTTGTGAAAAAGGCAAAGGAATTATTTATGTATTTAATGAGTCTCAACCACAAATCATTCTTCTGGCTTCACTGGTCTGCAGTGGACAGCTTCTAGCTACATAAAAAGACTGTTGTTTGTATCTTATGAGTTTTAACACTACATGATTAAGAACACAATATTATTACAAATATTTTCAGGTAAGTTCTAACTCTAAAACAAATTTTTTTTGCTAAAAAACAACTTGAGGATAATTTTCAAAACAGACCTGCAAAATAACAAAGCACCCAATTTGCATTACTTATTTGAAGCAACTTGATACTTCTGGGGCAAGAAAATGGTGTCTGCCTGAAGCTAAAAAACCTCTTATTTCCACATCAATGCTATAAATCAGACTGAAAAACATCTCTGGCATATACTAGCTAGACTTAAAAGCCCCCATCTGAGAGCCTGCTTCTTTCTCAAGGGAGACAAAAGAACAACTTACAATTAGATGAATAGTCTTCAACTATATTTTTATTACATTGACCACTTATGGTCACTGAGTCAACACAAGCTATTTTTGCCCAATTTCCAGCTAAATAATTCTAGGAATGCTTCATTAAAGAAAGCAGTTTTTGAGTTTCCATCTAAATTAAAGAATCCAGTAAAGCAAATACATACCTGTTCTTCAGGGAAAAATAAAATTCCTACTCAGTCCCAAGTCCCTTCTACAATAAGTCTTCTCCTCAATCTGCTGTATATCTTCTAAATTATTTATGTAGTTTACTTCTTCCTTCCAAGAACACAGACTGTTTGTACATCTACAGCCATTGTTTATCTCTTCACTGAGCTATACTAACTGTCATTACAAATCACTGTTTTGATTTCAGCCAGCCTGACTGAAAATGTCAGCCAGGTTCTTATTTGACATGGTAAGAAAAATATTGAATGAGAAATTAAATTTTGGTGTAAAATGGGAACCTCTATGTATTTCAATATCTAATGTATGCAGAGATCAATAAAAACACTTGTTTTGTTCACTATATGAGCATACCGGGCTGAGTCATATCAGCACATCTCAGAAAAGTTCAATTCTATGAGATGCACCTGGATTTTGGAGAGCAGGTGAAGCACCTTCAGGAAGAACTTGGTGCTCTCAGGATTCTCAACCTAATCAGTCAGGAAGCAACAGGAAGTTCTTTGATCCTCCAAACAATAACAGCAATGTGTAGCAAAAGAGTAATGTGATCTACTTAAAAATGGGGACAGAAATAATTTCAATTTTGTAAATTTTCAAAGTTAAGTTATAAATAATTGTTTCCCACATAAAATAATCTGGGAAGATTTCTTCAGCCCTCATGTGTCTGCAAATCAACTCTGTAACAGACATAATTTTAAAAATATTTGTAGAAGTAACTTTTGCAATATAGTTGTTTGTTTGGGGGGTTTTTAAGGTTCAATTAGGTTTTCTATTAAGAATCAAGAAAAAACCTCAAACATACTCATCACTGTGTTTCCAACAGTTTTGCAGGAAAAAAAAAATCTGGAAGCTATATGTCTCAGTTTGCATGTTTCTTCAGCATCTCAAACACCATGCTCCAAAAATCTCTTCTCATTGGTCGAATACTAGCCTTCCTCATTTTGAAGGCAGATAAACAAATCAAAAGCCTGTCATGACATGTGACGTGATTTTTTTTCACCATCTGAATTCCCTTTGCAGTAGCTGAGGTGTCTTGAATAGTTCTGATGCATTCCTAGAACCTTACAATTATTCAGTTTAAAATACCAAAATAACACACGAGAAGCTCTATTTCCGCTGTTCTTCAAAAAAAACCCCCAAAAAAGGTCACAGAAAACATTCCACAGCAATAAGAAGGATGAAGCAAATGTTTGCAGGGACTTGCCCTTGAAGTAATAATATAGGAACACGTAATAGATTGGTTTTGGTCAGTAAATTTAGCCTACCACCTCTTTTCATATCAAACATAAATTTAACCCATTTAACAGTTGTTTATAAGTTTATTTTATAAAATAATGCAGAAAACTCATAAAACTTGAAGTAAATATTGTCTTACAGACAGCTGGAACCACAAACTGGTGGACAATCCCAATCCAAGTTAAACCTCATGCCAAAAGTACAGAATTTCAGAAACGCTGATGCTGTAAAACTGAAAAACTGCCTTCAATACTCAGGTTGCTGTAAATACACTTTACAGTGATAATATAATACACTGAGTTTCATAACATATTTCTAGAGACTACAAGTTGACATGCAACTTTTCTAGAATACGACTCTGATCTGTGATACCATCATAAAGAGTATTAACAGATTTCCGATAGAACTGTTGGGATTGTTATGTGACAGAAAATGAAACATAGAAACTTAGAGTTAACAACAGCACACAAAGATAGATAGTAGGGAAGTCTTTGGTTGCTATTCTAAAATATATTATGGCAGTAAAAAACATAACAGCACTTGTTTCAGAAAAGACAAGTAAAAAGCTTAATGTGACAAATGCTTGTACAGCATACCTGGGGTCAGCAGTGTTTAGTAAAGAAAAATTTGGCTACCTGATAATGCTTGTTTACTTCTCTTATGCTCTCTGGAGTACAAATATAAAACAAAGCAATTTTTCAAGAATGAGACACAGAACAGGAATAAAATGCACCCTCCTTCACTGCCATACATGTCACAAAGGAACGAGACATAGATAACCTGGGAGGTGAAAGCTTTGTGTACTCACATCTCCATCTAGTGGCCTCTGGTCGTCAGAATCCCTGGATGGACTGATATCCTGCCGCATCACCCAGATAGGCTCCTTAGGTTCATCAGGGGTGTAGGGAGAACGGATGGTCCTTGTCTTCACTTCCTCAATAGCCTCTTTAATATCCTTGATGGCCAGTGAAATGGCATCTCTTTTTTCCTTGCTGTACCTCTGTACAGATTCTCCCGAGCTGGATGTAACTCCAGAACCAGATGTGAGCTGGCCATTACTTTCATGCCCACCACTGACAAGAGCCTGACCATGCTCCAAACTCTGCTCTGACTCTGGCATGTCTTCAGCTGCCTTGTCTAAACTCTGGGAGCTCATGCTCTGCTTCACCTCTGCTACAATCTGATCAATGTCCTCCTCTTGTTCGTAACTATCCATTCTTGGGTAAGGGGCAAACTCTGCTTCCTTTTCAGGGCTGTCAGACTCTCCGTCAGACCGTTCATCATAATGGTGAAGGCGGGCACCAAGCGCCTCCTTGCGGTAATTGTCGGCTTCCTCCCTCTCCCGCTCATACTGCTGGATTCCCTCCCTGACATCGAGCTCTGGTGTGTCTCCTATTTCCTCATACACATGCTCCTGCAGTCCATAGTCAGCATAAGCCTCAGCATACTGTTCATCCTCTCCTCGGTGGAAGAGGCGATGTGTGTAGACGTAGCCCGAGTAGGCTGCATTCATGGCTTCCTCGTGCTCGATGGAATGGAAATGTAAGTGATTGGGCAATGTTCGGTTGTGAATGGCCTCGCCATGCTCCGCCTCAGCATTCTCCGTGTACTCCTCAGACTCAGGCCTGTACTGCACTGCATATGCGCTCTCATCCTCGTTTTCCTGCACTCTCTCGATGTCGTAACTGTCCTCCACTGTGGCTATCACATCCCCTTCTGCAGTATCTGTGTGATTGTGGAAACCACTCTCAGTGCTGGCTGACCGAGCTAACATGCCTTCCTCCTCCTGCCCAGACAGACCCACGTGGCTGCTGTTGGTATGCCTTGGGTAGCGAGCTGCATACCTCTGTTCCTCTTCCACCTCTGAGTGCTCCAGGTCAGCCTCTACTGACTCATTCACTGCTCCGTTCGCGGGCTCTTCACTGATCTCCCCCTCAGGTGGTCCAACCAAATGGTTCATGGCAAGTTTTGGAGAGTAGCTCACTTATTCTGTTGACATTTTGTCTATCACAGCTGCAAAGAAAAAAAAACAAACCTCTGACATTATTCCCAATAAAAAAAGAAGGGGGTCAATAAACAGAAGCAACTAAACGCACCCTTCCTTCCCAGCAGACAAAACTTGACTTAGCTCTGCAGTCAGGTTATAGACAGCACAACAGTGTGATCTCCCACGCAAATAATCTCCAACAGCAGAAACCAGCAACAACACCCTTGGGGACTGCACTTCTCACTTCCATGGATGAATTCTTTGTGGAACAAAGAACCCCTTAGAGATGCCTGTATGGTCTGCAGTGGCATTGCAATGATGCTGGCCTATTAGAAAAGCTAATTTTTGGCAGGAGCTGAACCATGGCAGATGTAACAGAAGTATTTTGCCTTTGCTCCAGCACTCTCCTACAGCTCACTAACTCGGAGCAAAGGAAGGATGTTGTAATGTAATTAGCAGATTTAGCTCTGTCACAGAAGTCTGCAGTTACTCAGCTACATGACAGCCATGCATTCAACACTTCTGCAGGTGAGCTAGTCACCCTATGCACTGCGGATAAATCAGGAGAAATGAAAGTGCACTCTCAGGGTGCAGTACATCTGAAGCACCTGTTTCTTCTCCCTAGAGAAGCACATGACAACTAGATACAGTTATCTTTCTGAAATCTATCTACAATCAGTTAAGACGGCTTCTTTCCTAAAACATGGAGAAGACATCACTAATATTCATGACTCTGACCACACTGAGACCAGTAGCACATCTCAGCCTTGCTGACTTAGAGTAAAAAAAATCTCAAAAGATTATGTAATTACTAGAGAGGTCTGCCAATAGTAAAAAAAAATGCAGGGAACAGAAACAGGCCTATCTAGCTCATAAGGTTTCATTTCTATAGAACAGCTTCAGCTATTTGGAACCTTGCCCTATGTTTTTAAGATGCAGTGTCATGAAGACGACATGTAATGTCCTTTTAGGTACTTAAATCAAGCCAAATACCCATAAATAAAATACAGCTCTAGCTTGTGACTTACTGGTAAGTACTAAAAAAAAGAGTACCTATTGGAAAACTGCTAACTTTAAGGATCTATAAAAGCATGTGTCAATTACCAACTAAAGAAATTAATGTGAATGTGAAATAGAACTTGGATCAAATCTTGTAAACTGAGGCAGGGAGGCTCAGGTGGCACTTTGCTGACTAAATGAGCTCTGTGCAGAAGAGCACTGGGAATAACTTCCTGTGATGAGAAAGCAACAGCAATTTCAGTTGCTCTCTATTAGAAAAGTTGACAGGCAGGAAAGCCAAGGTGTGAGTCACTTGTACTATATTTCCACAGGAAAACCAGAGGGTGCACCTTCCAGCTCAGTGAACACTCCTTGTTTTTGTTACACTTAATGTTCTAGTCTTTTAAATACAGGAGTCCTTAAAAAAAAAATTACAATTGTAAAGTAATAGCTAATAAATCATATTAGCTGGACCAATAAGGATGTTGTACACAAACTAATCCCTTTTCAAAATAACTGTGAAAAAACTCAGTTCGTTTTTTCCAGCTAAGGAAGCTGTGTTAGTAAGGCTTCAGTGACAAGACAAGGTCTTTTCCAGCTAAGACTTCCAAGCCATTAGGAAAGAATGGGCAGAGTACAGGTGTATATATACAGGTGTGCACCAGAACTAATACACCAAACACTCTCCCCCCACCACAGCATATGATACATTAAGTAAGCAAGAACAAGATTGGAGAGCTTTCCACTTTTAGCCCACAAAAAGGGTGAACACACCAAGGTGCAACAGCTCCTTGAAAAGTCCTTCCCAAGGAGGATTACAGCAGAGGAATACATTCTGTGCATGTAGCTCGGTTTGCAGCCTGCAGTGTGAGCTGCGGATTGAGCTCTGGGTGGCAGGAGCCCCAGGCAAGAGGCTGGGAAGCGCCAACTCTTTGCATAACACAGGACGCGAAATGCTGGTGCCGGCCAGGTGGATGGACAGGACGGACACTGAGACATGGCTGGAGCCACAAACTCGGGAAGGAAAGCGAGACTTTGGAGCACTTGGACTGTGAGGGGATAAAAGCCCAGGGGTTCCTTTCTTCAGGCTCCCTCCTTGGAGGCTCAGAGCTCAAGCTGCTTCTGTGTTACCACACTGTGAATAAATGGCTTTATGGAAAGAGTCATCCAAACCTCTGCTGTGGTAAACCTGGGGTCAAACCGGCCAGGAAACCTGGGCTGACCCCATGAGAATGTGTAGGAGTCAGGTGGGGACCCATCAGGTCACTGGAGTGACTGCCATGAAGGGGCTTCCATCCCAGCAGTGACAATCTCCGGTGGTGGGAGCGTGACTGCCAGAGTCTCATGAATGGTCAGGCTGGGAAGGTTCTTTAATATCACCTGCTTTCATTGAAGTCAATTATAAAATTTCCACTCTTTTTCATATAGACAGAATTAGGCTAAAATAGAGGGCGGGTTAAAAAAAATCTACCCTAAATTTGTTGCATTCAAAGTAGCCTCTGACTTGTGGCTAAGTGTCATCGGTCACCCCCAGAAAAAGGGTAGTGTTAGTCAAAAAAAATGAAGTTACATATAAACACAGGATAATGATCAACTTTCTGAAATTTATCACACGTAACCTGATACATCTTTAACTTAATTATGTTTTTAGAAAAGAAGGCAAAAAATCAGTTACATGAAGATTACTCTAGCCAAGTAAGGTATCAAATGCCACAATGTTTATGACAGCAAAAGTTCTGATAATTGCTGAAAATATGTTATCCTGTTTTAGAAGTCTTAATATATGCTTGTAATATAACGAATTTTATGAACAGACAGCATCACTGACATGTCTTAGCAGTGAGAAACAAATTACAGAGATTACAAACCATACAAAATATGGCTAAAAACCACCTGAGAGACCCAACATTTTCCTTTCACAAAGCTAAAGTTTCTGAAGTTCTGCTTGTAAAATGTTTCTCATTCAAAGAATTCTCTTAGCTTGACTTCTACTATTGATATTCCAAAACTTTCAAGGTTGTATCTTTTGAAGGGATGAGGAGGAAATGTTAAGCTTTACTAGAAGTTTTTTACTGAAAAATACTCTTCTGTTTGCCTTTCCTCCTATAAATTAAATCCAACTTTTTAATTTTGAAAACAATAAATTATTATTTATTTTGAAATCTAAAATTTTTAGTTGTTTGAAAGTAAGTTAACGTAGAAGTCTGATCGGAATGAATGTTCTTAGGTCACCTCAGACCCAGTAACCTTCAATGGAAAGTAAGCTTCTGAGTCAACAACATTTACTTTACTGTTTAACAATCAGTCTTCAGGATAGTGAATTAAAGAACACTCATTAAGATTGGGGGTTAGAAGTTACTAAATCCCTTTTCATACACGGTAGCTGGAAGACTACTAAATCCCACACTTTTTACTCTTAGCAGCATTTTCCTCAAGCAAATACAAGGTCTGCCTGATCTTTCCCACCAGACCTGCAAAAAGCACTTTATCTCCTGCAAGCAAACAAAAATCAGTATCCTACATAAAACACCATAGACAGAAGAGAATATAAGCAAGAGATGTTATCCGACCTTGGAAATATAGACACAGCACCCATCTGAATGATATTACAGTCCCATGTTAATTACCCAGAACAGCAGCTGTGCTCTGGTAATCAAACATATATGGGAAAGTGCTCTGTAAGCACTCTTAGCTTTGCACACAGGACTTGATGGATGAATCTGTCTCCACAATAGAGAAATCAGAGGTTGATTACTACCGCAACTAATTCTTTGCTGAAGGTTAAACTACCTTCCCGTCTGTAAAGAAGAAAAAAAAATTAATATATCCATGTATTTCTTAAACAACATAAAGTTGAAACTTCAAGAATTTTTCTCTACTATTTTAAAACACCATCAAAGGGCAACCTATCATTTCAGAGCAAGACCACAACAAGAATGCCAAGTTCCTCTCAGCACAAGATATGCAGTAAGAAAAAATGAAAGTGTGAGTATTCAGATTCCAATTTGGTTTGTTATTTCTTACCCAATTCCAGACAAATAATTGTTTGATTTCTTGTATAAGCAGGCAGAGATGAAGTGATTATTATTATTATTATTATTATTATTACTACTACTACTATTATTAATACTATTATTATTATTATTCCAAATATTACTTTAGGAGTTTATTTTATAAGAGCCTTATGCATAGTATTTCCACAGTTTAATCTTGACTTGAATAAAAGCTCACGCTCTTGATATATCTGTATACTACAGTTACTGTCTCAAAACAAAGCTGTGTGCCACATGGAACCAAGACTACACACACATACACACACACACGTTTTTCTGTCACATAGAGGGTAACACGATAACTGAGGAAGGGACCACAGGAGGTCTCCAGTCCAACCCCCCGCCCAAAGCACAGCCAGCTTTGAGCTAAGACCAGGTTTCTCAGAGCCTTATCCAGTTGGGGTTCGATAACCTCCACGACTGGTGATGGCAAAAGCTTGTCTGGGCCCCAATTTCAGTGCTGGACTGTCCTTGTGGGGAAAATACTTCTTCCTTTTAGTCAGTTTCAATTTACCCTGTTTCAGCATGTCCCAGCTGTTTCCAACCCTCCCTCCCACCACACACTACTGTGAGGAGCCTGGCTGCATCTCCCCCATCCCCTGGTATGCTGACATGGAAGCCATCCCTCCTCCCAGCTGAAGCAGCCCTTGTCCCGCAGCCTCTCCTTGTGTCTCTGTGGCTTCCCATCACTTCCCACCAGTATCATCCCCGTACCGGGGACTCAAAAGGGAGGCAATACCCAGGTGGGTCCTGGCAGGCTTTGAGCAGAGGGGATGGTTCCTGCCCTACCCTGGCTCTCGTGTCTGTCTCACACTGCCCCAGGTGCTGCTGACCCTTATTCTGCTGTCCAAGCCTTGTCCCAGAACTGCTACTTGTCCCCACCAGGCCCAGCCTGTATTGTCATGAGCGGTATTTACATACATACATATTATTTTTAATTAAATATTAATTTAAATTAAATATTTCATTCATAAGAAGCATAACTGTTTCCTCTTATTTTGCAGTTGAGTGTGTGAGCAAAATAGTTTTGTCTTCCTTAAAATACTTCAGCCATATTTACCTATGTTTTCCCTGAAAAATAGCTATTCTTCTAACATACTTACACACAACTCCAAATCACCCTAGGAATACAGAGAACTCTGATTTTTCAAAGGCATCCCACCTCAAGTGACTTCAGCAATACACCAATGTTTCACTTATACAGATCTCAACAAGACATATGAACACAACCTCTCAAGAAAATAACATAGTCTTTTAGCAAACATATGTCTTTGAGCACCACCCTAATTTTTTTTTTTTTCCTTTTAAGAGCCCCTATGGTAGGAAATTTCTGAGAATTCAACAACATATACCATACCCACTTTGAGGGAGATCTCCTCCTGCGTTAGATAACTCTCTTTTCTGAATTGCAACTTGCTTGGGAAACCTCATTGCTTCTGCTGCCATGTGCTAAGTAAGCTCATCCAAAACAGCTTTAAATAAAAAAAGCTGTGAAACTTTAATTTCTTGCCAGTCAGCAAAAGCAGCACCTGGAAAGTGACATTAACATCCCACCACATGCACACACATACACATACTGGTTCATAATAACGAGGCTGAACAACTGTGAACACTTACAGTAACTGTAAAGCAGAAAAGCTGCATGCACAATATTGCTCTGCACACAAGAACCCACAATTTTTGTTTACAGTAGACAGATCTAGAATTACGAGCATTAAGAGCACTCAAAACATGTTAAACTTTTCTCCCCTTCCAATTCACATCTTATTTCAAAGCTAAAATACACTCCTGAGCAAGAAGCACCATTCAGTAATCTTCAGTGCAGACAGTCCAGATCTCATAAATACTTCAGGGCAGAGGAGACAGGGAGCACTTGGATTAGAAAAGGAACAGATCCTTCTCACCACCTAACACTGAAGTCCTGCCTGCACAAGAAATAGAGGCAATACACAGATGGAAGCCATCCGTCTGCTACCAGAAGAAGGCTACCAGATATTATGGCCCAAACAGAAGACATTAACCAAAAGCAGTAGAGAAAAATCTTGACAAGGAACCACAGGCAACCTCTGCAGACAAGTGCAACAATTAGACACACAAGACCAAAAACACTTTAAAAAATAAATCACAAATCCCAGATCATAATTGGTTCAGGGAATAAAACTGACTATTGTCACCACCAAAATGATTAAGCTTCCTAAGTAAAAGTCCTATTAACAGTTAAACTAAGGAAATATGGGGGTCTCTTTCACTCTGGTGTCATTTTCTGACAGGTCACTGCTGGGTTTATTCCTGGGTATCAGGTATTGCATTTTCAATTAGCAGACAGATAATCTAAAACTTTGAATGCTGGAATTGTTACTCTGGTATTCAAATAATGGTTACAAATAACATCAATTTTCAAAGGAGAATGAAAAATTAAAATAGTATATAAGTAATGTCAGAGTATCACAGCATTTAAAATCAATATTACAATGTGAAACTAGCATCAATCTCTGTTAAGAGTACAACTATGAAAAGTGAATCTGTACTATATCTGAGCTCATGGTTGTTTGTAATTTACCATTTTTTCTCCTCTGTGTAAAAGGGTAGAACTGCCCCAGAGAATACAGTGGAAAATGCTGACTCCCCAGTGAAGAATTCTGAATTCAAATCTTGTCATCTTTACACTAGTGACATTTTATAGCAATGAAGACAATCTTTTTCTCTCTATTTAGACAAAGAGGGATTAGATTTAACCTACCAAAAGGAAAAAAGAAAAGATCACCCCAGCAAGTCCAACACCCTTTCGATCCCTTTAAGAGTCCTTAATAGTGCAATATAGAATAAATGTAGACAAAATTAAATTATATGATCCAGTGAATTGAAGGGCATGGCTACCTTCAGGGTGAATAAGAAGGCCTCAAGCCCCATTTACACAGTAAGAACACCTATGTCCAAAAACCCCTTGGATTTTCCTCCTCTGGCTACACATAAAGGCTTGCTCCAACCTTTCTAGCTGTAACAGTCTTTATCAGCTGTGCTCTTGGCCAGTGTTGCACAGTCTTGATACAACTATCTTGGATACAAGTGAGACAGAGGAGTCATTGAGTTACCCCTCATCTTTCCCTCCTCAAAACACCAATTTTGTTACAGGAAGCAAAGTTTTCAAGTGAGTTAAACCCTAGCTTTTTGAATTCTTTTATGCAATCAATCCACAGGTTTGGTGGATTGGTTAGGTACACAGAAATATTTGGATGGTGTTGAGACCACTTCAAGAAAAGGTGAAGGGTTTGCTAGAATGAGATAGAAGGCTTTTCAGCAAATATGCAGCCTTAAGGAATACCAAGCTAAACAAAAGACAGTGAAGTCCTTCTCCTTAGTCTGTCAGCCTCACCAGCTTCTTTTAGCTGAGACAAGTGAGTCACAGAACACTGTTTTAACTCATGGAAATGGTACAGAAATAGTGCTGAAACCGTAATAACTTCTGACACACAATCAGTAAACACATGTGTTCTGAGAGACTCATTATTACCTGAGAATTTCAAGCTAAGGATTTTCCCTCATGAAAAGCAATCATGGTTCAGACAGCATAGAATTAGAAGATCTGATCATCCTTTAATTCATTTTACTTCACAAGTTCCAAAGGAGCTATACCTGACTTAAGCTGAAAAATTGGGATAGATAAGATTCAGAACTTTCTTGCCTTTGATGTATTTAAAAATGTACCACTGCCTGGCAACTGTAACATGTAGTTACCAAAAACACTGGATTACACAGTCCCCCCCAACTCCAACCCTCCCCCCTATCTTTATACTAGGAAAAGGAAACACCTCAAAATTGACAACTATTATTTCAATTGTTTTTTTATTAGACTTATATTTTACTATGTGGTTTTTTGACAATGACTTTTTCAAGTCTTTCTCTGAGAAAGTCATTGTCAAAGACAGTATGTAAAATGTGGAGGTATTATTCAGAGTGGGGAAGTATGAGTCAGACAGAGAAATGAGATAACTAAAATTCCCAAGTATTTGGTCATGAACATGCAAGTTCCTTTCCATTCAATTCTCGCCAATCAAAACAACTGAGCTAATACTTTCTATCTAGTATATAATAGACTTCTTTTCAAAGACCTGATACATATCTGGACTGCATTATTGAGAAGGGGGTTTTGAGTACAAGCTAGTTTGTCTCTTATTACTTATTTCTGAGTGACAGCAAGACATCAGGTATCTGCTTCCATTCACAGAAATTAGGTAATTTAAGGGCTACGGGCTAGCAAAAACTCATGAAGGAACAGTGAAATCCCACTAACAAAGGTATTTCATTTAAAGGTTATAGTCACAACTCAAGTTACAAAAAAAAAAAAAATAGAAACCAAACCTTAGTGGTTTCAAACCGCAATATTCCTGTAATTAAATGCTACTTCAATAGATTCAGTCTTGTAGGTATATAGCAGGGGAAAAAAAACCTCACGAGAAACAAGAATTATAGCACAAAATAACAGATGCAAAGGACGAGGAAGTAGGAATGCATAGATGCAGGTTATGGGAGATTAAAATTAACTTTTTTCTCCTCCCTACATGGACACCCTTCTCTTCTACTCTATTTTCTGTTACCATTTTAGCCCACATAATAAGCCCAATCTCATCTCTAACCATCAACTTCTACTAATGCTTGCAGATCATTTTACTACTTCTATTTCAAGGAGAAGCTGCTGATTCAGTCCACATTAAAAAAAGAAAATCAAAGCTACACAGTCCAGCTCACAAGTTTCCAAAGGCTGGAAGGAGATTTGATCTGTCACTTGTAGTTTCTCACAGATTGGCAGCTGTGTTACAGTGCCCTACCATACAGATAGCCCCACAGCCATCTCCAAAACCAATGGGAAGATGTCATACATTTACTTCCAAGCATAGTCCTGAGTGATGAGGTAAAAAACTCTCAAGCACACCTTCCACTGTTACAACCTTTCTGAAATGTTGTGGGCACTTGTCAGCACTAAAGCAGATGCACCATGAGCAGATGCACACCCCAGATTTTCATTAGCAGGAGGCCTGTGTGGCTAGACCAGCACCTACCTGAATTTGGCTGGCCTCACCAGACATGTCTGCCTGCTCCAGTCTCCCCAAACAAATTTTTTTTCTAGCTCATAACATTAGCAATTTCTGTGCCTTCCATGAGTTTCAAAGCAAGATACAGCCTGCGCTATGCCCCAGAGCTGATGAGAGAAGGGTTACTCATCCAAACAGGGAGGACATCAACACCACTCGTTTCTCTGAACTGAGGAAGATCTTGACTGAGACCTACTTTTTCAGCACAAGCACATTCCTGTTACTGGAAATAGCTGCTACAAGGCGACTACACATGAAATCTGTTCCCCAGACATAATTAAACCCTAATGAAGGCTGGCATTTCTCCACATCTGTAGCTCGCAACAGAACTTGAGGAGTATTAGCAATTGCACTGTACAAAGCTCAGGGTACTCAGATGTGCAGCTTGCTCAGAAATTACAGTCTGAGCAGGGATATGGAAGTGATGCCTGGCTGCAGCCACTGGGGTCCCATCAGGTTAAGGAAAAAAAAAAAGAACTGTTGATGCTAATCAAGTTAACTAGATCACACACACTACTACCAGATCATGCAAATCAAAAGCAGATCCATGCTGTAAAAGGCACAACGCTTCCCATACACTTGCCAGTCTCTACCTGCTAGAAACAAACAGACCAGAACAACAGTTACACAGGACAGAGTGTGGAAGAAAACAAAGAAAATTGAGGAGAGTCACCCAAGCACACTTTTCACATCTCTATGCAGTATTTACAGCTAGAACCTCCACACAGACCAGTCCCAGTCAAGACATACAGACAACAGGTAAAAGGATAGTGTAACAGAATTTAAAGATGGAGTCATAAGCAAAAAAGAACATAAATTAAAAATTTTCTAAACACACATAATGTGGGAGTTGCCTAGTTCTAAAAATTGTTTGTATCCTGCCCCACAGTGCTTTTGTCTGCCTTCCAAAGAGAAATGACATCCAAAAGAATTCAGATGGCTCACATTTCTGTAAAGTATGTTATTTTTTGTTTTCTTTTCACATAGCAATACTTGGATTTTAGTAGAAGTGTATATTCCATTTAAAATATTTTATTATGCATTCTTAACATTATAAAATCCTTTTATATTATTAAGACATCCAACCAGCGGAATTACAGTAGAAAAAAGTGTCAGCTAAAAAGGGTGATTCTAAGGTAAAACATATTTAACAAGAATAAAATTAAAGAAGAACAGAACAATCCTGAATTGTTTCAACACTTGAAGTACATATTTAGTTATTCATTGGTTAGTATTTTTCTCCTTTTTGACTGCAGACAGTCTGACTGTCAATGGCTCCTTTCACTGATCCTCGGAAGTTATTATTAAGGCAATGTATTTCAAAGGCACCCATAACCCTTTCTCTACAGGAAATAGAAGCCTTAATTATTTTGCTTTATTATATTTTATAAAGAGAAGATAAGATATCTCTTAAATGTTCCATTAAACCTAGATAAGGGGGATCCTATAATTCCAGGGAATGGTATATTTGAAATTATTCTGTTGTTTCTTTTTTTTTTTTTTTTAATTCCTTTTCAAGAAAGAACCATTCCTCCTATAACAGAATGTCTTTCTTGTCTGAGATCCAAGCTTAACTGGCATTCTAGGCTCTACTCTTTGGTGGTATTTAACTGAAATTAAAACCCATGCCCTGGTCTCTGTTACCCATCAGGTAAAGGAATGGTCTGACCTCTCTTCAAATACCTGAGCTTTGCATAAGTGACATTATAAGAACGCACATGCTGATTTCCCTTTTCTTTGCTATACTACAGCATCCTTTCATTTTTAATTTCTTAAGTTCAAGACAAAAAGTACTGAGGATGTGATCTCTCTCATGGAAACATGCTTTAAAATGAAGATAGGAAGTCACTGAATTAACTTTTGATGCCCGAATGATAGGCTGGAAATAAATCCCCAGAGATGTCTATAGAGCAGGTATTTGTTTATTGCAGCGCTGGTGGTGAGGGGGACTTTTCCTTCTAACTCACCCGCCTTTGTCAAATGCTGAGGTATATTTATACAGTAAATTTTGCTTAACGTGGCTTTGTCATTACAGCATCATCACATACACGCCCAAACTAATTTACATAGCATGATCTCACGGTTATTAGATAATTCTTTGCACTGCGCTTGCGCTTCCCCAATTTGGGGGTCTTTGGGGGTCTTTGATGAAGGCTTGTAAAGTCTTCGCACTTGAACTTTTCAACTCTGTCTTCAGGGCATGCATAGTTACATAAAGTCTTTGTTTTGTGGCTAATTGGCTTTGCACTTGCCAATTTCTCATTAGTACTACACTTATCTACTTCTAAAACTATACACCTGGTAAGTCTATGGTTTTTTTCTCTCTTTTTGTTTATTGCATATTTAAGCAACTAGTTAACTATATACTAGCCATTACATTGTATAAAAAAAGTTATTCATATCAGGTCATATGGGTATCAAAAGTTATGATTCAGGTTATATAGGTATAGAAGTTATGATTCAGACTACATAAGTAAAAGCTATTATTCAGGCTATATGAGTATAGAAGGCTATGCTTCAGGTTATATTGATAAAAAGTCATGATTTAGGTTATATTGGTATCAGGTTACACAGATATCCTATAACCCAAGCTATATAAGCAGTTTGTAACTGTCCAAGTCATATGGACATCACTTTAAACATGGAAGTAGATCTTAAAAGCAATGAAAATAAAAAAGAACTATATATTTCTCATAGCTCTGTACATTGCTACAGGATTATTTTAAGATTACCACTTTACTACAGAATTCAACACTGTGCTTCAAATCAGACAGGCAGGTGGCTACTGTCAGTATTAAGTTACATGAACTTCTCTGGGCAAGTAAACTTCTAGCTCTATAGAAGTTGTAAACCCCATGATGACCAGTAAATTCAGCCTCCTAAAAGCACAAACCATTATGATCCCCTAAGTTCTTGTTTGCTTGAACTGCAGCATACACCACTTAGAAAGGCCTGCAACTTTCAAAGTTTGTTAACCCACAGCATCCAGTCCATTATCCTACAGGGCACTTACATTAAGCTACCATGCTACAAGTATTAGACATCACTTCACTTTTTAAAATATTAACACAACATACTCTTCCTTACAGTCTTCTGAAACTCTGCCATACGGGTTACTAAAAACTAAGAGTCAAAAAAGCTCTTCTGCCACACACTTCTAAACACGTTAAATCAGTCAACTGAATAGAACAACTTTTATGTACAAATGCAGCTGTTCAACAGTAGGAATTTTACACAACCAAGTCTCAAGACTTTCAAAAGTTCAGGCCAGTTTTCAAACTGCTGACAGTTACTTGTGCAGATCCTGAGCTCAAATACACATCATCCAAATTCTGGAATTAAAAGTGAGTCACTACAAGCTGAATGTTTCAAAAATTCGATTAAAGCCATGATTAAAAAAAATTAAAAATTAGTCCTGGGAAAACAATTATGGCTCTTTCAGGCCTATGACCAGGGGTTTGACTTTTCTGAAAGTCTCTGAACTTCTCTCATCTAGGGGAGAAAAAGTCAGAAAAAAAGGAAACAGGAAGGTGAGGAACACGGAAAAAAAACCCTGCAGTATGCAGGAGTGAATAGATTGTCAGAGATAGTTTCTCAGTGGGTTTACCTATGTGTTTTAGCTTGGACCTGAAGTACACTTTTGAAGGCAATTTCTGCTGTTCCCCACAGACTGCACTTCGGTACATGCTGTGGAGTAGACTTGGAGATCACATAATAGGTTTCTTCCGAACAACCATCAATTGGCAGAAGAGAGGTTTTGAGCTAAGAAATGCACATTAATAGCTGCAAAACAGATAAACCTAACCTAACAGCAAAACCCTAACAGAAAAAGAAATCACTGTGGCAACAGAAAAACTGATACATTATTGAACAAAAACCAAACATAGAATATCCCTTTCCTCCCTGAAGGTTCAAATAAAACACAACCTAAACCAAATCAAACAAACAGAAAAAAACCCCCAAACCCCAAGAAAAAACCCTAAAACCACCTGAATAATTCTTTGTACTATGGTGCTTAATTCTACATGGTTTGAGAATCAAAATAACAATCATAGTTCAGCTAACAAAGCAAGCTGAGAAGCCAAATACAGATTTATTTTACAGCTTATAGGAGTAAGAGCATACAACCAAATATTTAGAGAGCTCATCCAGGAAACCTGAATATTACACTGAAAAGAAAATGAAAAAAAAAAATCAGCAAACATTGATGTTCAAGTCAAGGTGCAACAAAGAAGAGTCAACAAGCTCAAAATCAATAATCCATACCTAGTGCAAAAAACTAAGCCACCAAAAAACATTAAAGGAAAATAAGCAAGTGAGAGTTTGTTGGTACCCCACAAGAGCAGAACAACAGCACCTGAGTGACTGCAACACAGAGCAGCCAAAGGCTGCCAAGCAGCAATGACATCTACCTTGGCTCCCAGCCATGGCAAGTGCAGCCAAGTTCCATCCCCACACATTTCCCATGTCCCAGAGAGGATGGCGTCTGTACCATCATGGTCCAGGTTTTCCTCACCTCAGACTCATTTCTGCATAATAGAAGATGCAGCTGTGGCTCTAACTCCTTGCAATCTGTTTTGCCTGAAGGAATCTGAACTCCTCAAAATAACAGACTTAAAGAAATATGGAAACAAACTGTTTCTGTTCCCACCCATCCCCTCCCCACAAATAACTCTTTTGGTCATATGTCGGGCAATTCCTCCCATGGATGTACATGTATGGGGGAAGATGGGTCCCTTCTGTGAGAGCTCAGCCAGCAGCGGGGACAGCAGAAGCCCATGTCCGGACCAAGACTTGCAGCACCAGCTGGTGCTGGGGCTTTGCCAACCACAGACCTAAGCACTCAGATGACAGTATCAAAGGACCATCTGCAAGCACATTACCTTCCCTAGATTTCCTACCAAGGTGGGGGACTTGTTTTATTTTTTTCAATAAATGACACTTTTTACTGTTTTGGTCCCAAAGCCTGCATTTCTCCTGTCACCTCACGCAAAGACCCTGCCCAGATTCACAGGCAGTCGCACTGGTCTCTTTTGCAAAACCCCAAAACCCCCCATTCTGCATCCCCTAAGCAAATCCAAGGCTACCCAGAGCTCTTCAGCTGCGCGCTGCCATAACTGATTCTAGGCTCTAAACTTCCCAGTATAAACAGTTGCCAAATAGTAGTCATAATTTAAGAAGAAACTACCTCACTTTCCCCTCCTGAGCTGCTGCTGCTCTATCTGGGGTGCAGTGCTGGGGTGGAGTGCAGTGCCCTCCCCCAGGAAAGAGGAGGTGGAAGAGTCAGACATGAAGAAGTTAAAGTTGACCATCAAAAAAGGTGAGGGGGGAGAGCAAGGAGAGTGGTTTTACATTTTGTCCTTGTTTTTCACCATGCAACTCTATCTTAATTGGCAATAAATTAGTTTTCCCCAAATCAAATCTACTTTGCCCATGACAGCAATTGGAAATCCCCCTCTTTATCTCAATTTACAAGCCTTTCCATCTTATTTTCTCCCCAGCATCCTACTGAAGAGGAGGAGTGAGAAAGAGGCAGGGGGACAGCAGCCAGACAAGGTCAATCCACCACAAGCTCACTGAAAGAAAAGAATTATAATGAAAATAGTTTTGACATACATTCAACTCTCTTTAATGCAAATATGGGAAAAACTGACTTCACATGAGTAGATAGAAAGATTTACCCTGGGAGGGTTTGCAGCCATCTTTCTTCCCTTTGCCTCCTGGGCAGTGCCATGCTGGGGGAGAGAGCTGGTGCCATTTTCCCTTTGTCTCCCTGTGGCAGGTGCCATCTTGGAAGGGGCGCTTCCACCATTTTGAGCTTCTCTTGGCTCTTGGGGAGTTTGTGAAATTTAGCAATTCTGTATCCTGCGATTATTTACTGTTATTTTTTTGCCTGTTGCAGTTTTGTTTGTTAATAAACTGTTATTTTTTGACTCTCATCAATCTACTTGTATTTCTCCTTATTGGCAGAAAGGGATTGGTTGAAACTAAGGAAGATAACTCATTTTAGAGTGTCCATCTCTTTAAACTTTCTTAAACCAAGACAGACACGTTGTTGGTCTTCTTCTCAATCCTCCAACTGTCTTAGCACTGAAAAGCCCATTTTACAGACCACTCTGCAGCAATAAATCAAAAAACCCTCTGAAATCACGTTGCCTCACTTATACCACAACATCACCAGTAATTTAAATCCCCAAAACTCTTATATACACTCTTGTCGATTTTACTAAGTGCTCTCTTAAATAAAATGTAAATGGAGAACCCTTTGCTTATACTTTTGTTGACTTTCAGCTGTAAAGACAGTTTCTGCCACAAGACACTCAAACGTTACGAGTGACACCTTTCTACCCAATGTACGGCTACGAAATAGGCAAAACCATTGTGCCTTCAATAAATAATATATTCAAAAATAGCATAGACAAGCCACCATAAACTCTTGTGGTTCTTGAAAGTTTCGTGATCACAGCTATGTAAGATACTTTCCATTTTTTAAAAAAAAAGTTTCTCTGGATTTTTTTGATGCAGCAGAACACAAATACCATAATCTTTAGTACTCCCAAAATCTTTTAGAGCTGCTCTAAGGTACTTGTTACCTTCAGTTGTGTTGGAGGACAAGGTGTTATCTTAATAGAATTACAAAAAGAAGTCCAATTCTACCTTAGTAGAATTACAAAGAAGTCCAAAGTCAGAATTAACTTTCAGAATTCAAATAATTTTGAGCCCACATTTACTTTATCCTTTCCTTCTATGAGATTTGTAGTATTTCATATTAGTTAAGGAAACTGCTGAACTGCAGGCTTTACACTGTGCTAAAAATAGACATCATCAGCACTACAGATAATACAATACTTACTACCAATAATATATAATAATTATCTTATTAATTATAGCAATTGCTATATTATTATTACAATATTAATCCTTATATATTATTAATTTTATTTAATATACATTTATATAGTATAAAGAATATAACAAAGTAACACTTAGTACTTTTTACTGATAGGATTTTTTAAAAATAGACTCTATTATTGAGAATACCTGGCTGCATCACTGATAATATTACAGATATTATTTCTGTCCCAAGGGGATAACACTGATAAAACCAACAACTTACATTGACGTTAACGTACTGACTACTGAGTAAAAGTTTCTTGACATCCTCTGGAGCTAGGCAGAGAATTCCATGTAAGTCCAAAATCCTGCCTTTAGTTCAGCTTTTCTTGTAAAGAACATCACACCATAAAAAATGCTAAGCTGATGTCCATATCTGATGAATTATTCAACAATTTCTCAGTTAAACTAAAAAATGTATTATATCTGACTTCTGTTGTAAACATATCTTTTTTTTTTAAACCAATTTACAGTTTGAAAAGGCCAACAAGTTTATTAAGAATTATTTCCATTTAAGTTGTTAGGTTATGCTTGGAGTGTCCTTTCATTAACAGGACAAAGAATCATTGGTGCAACTTGCAAATCATTGATATATTCATGCAACTGGAGCAAACTAACAATCGCCTTGACTAAAACCCACAGACTTGTTCTTGTTCCAATGCGTGATATCTGGTGCACTGAGGTTAAGTCACTATACTAAATTTTCTGAAATAAGTGTTACCCAGTTTGCAAGAGGAAATCAACTTCTCCTTCAAATCCATTCCTAAACAGTTTAATGATTCTGCATTTCTTTAAACAACAAGAGGGAATTATTTTGTGACTACGCATTAATTCAGAAAAAGGAAAATCAAGTAACAAAACCAACCAAACAAAGCACTTTCTAAAAGCTTCTGTTGGTAAAAAATAGTTTCTAGTACACCTAAGAGTAGCATGTCAGTAACCCTTGCTCCAAATAAGCTGACAGACCCAGGCATATTATTCTGTCTGCAAATATGTCATTACAGAAATGTGCCTCAAGTCTCTGCAGTCCAAGCAGGTGGACAAAAAAACCCAAAAACATGACAGTAATCACCAGTTAGATCCACACCTATAAAAGCCTTTTGGCCCTATACTTGCACACTGGTGATTTGCAGATTTCATAGAAACTAGCTTTCCTTGCTTATTAAAAAATTGATAGGCATTTGTACAGTCAGAAAACCAAGAGTTTCAGCTCTACATCTTTAACTGAGATATCACATTATTTCCTAGCAAATTGAACAAAAAGACTTCTCGAAGAAATGGATGATATGTAAAGGAAATTGTGAGTAAGAAGTCAATGTAGAGTACATGGCCTCACAATAGCTGAGGCCCTAGTAAGGACCCATGATAGGCCACAGAGAAAGTGTGAAAAACAGAGTACCCTGCTGCTCTGGCACACACTCCAGCACAGACGGTAAGAACCCCATCACGAGGAACTGGATCTAGGTAGAGAGCTAAAAGAGAAAAATTCTGTGCAGGAATTGAAACATGTAAACCAAATCCAAGCACTCTAAGATGGCAATAATGCATTAATTTCGGGCTGCCAAGCCACCCAGACTGAAGCAATCCTGTTGATAATACTGCATAAGGCTTATGTTGCCCATAGAACAACATGAATTATGAAATCTGAGTATGGATGTAGCAAAACTGGGACTGGTGACAAAATGGCAATTATGAGGGGGCTGCTTTCTTATGAAAAGTTTTGGCAGAGACAAGGAGGCACAAGGTTAATGAAAAGCTCAGCCCAAACTCAGAAAAAAACAGAGACTAATGTAGCAAATAAAGAACAAAATGCCAAATGAAGGGGAGAAAAATGAAGGCAGGTCTTCCACTCCTAAGTGTGTGCATGCCTCTAGATGGTAGTCATGCTGACATGTGAATTCAAGTCCACAAGGAGGATGGAAGAAACCCCTTCAGATGACATGCTGGACTCTAAATCAGGTTTTTGTTCTTAACATTGTTCCAATTTTCTTTTCTTTGGGCGGTGGGAGGAGGAGGGCACCTGTAGAGGCAAGAAATGGATTTACACCTTACTACTTAGAAAACTGTAATTTTGTAGTAATCAAATATGTGATTCCTCAGAATCTGTGCTCTGTATCATATTTAATTGCAGAGATTATAGATTATTTTGCATAGACTATTTTGCTGCTCTACCTGTTTACCCTTTGAGTGTTCGCTAATCAATAAACATCTTAATAGCCCGTGCTAGCTAAGCCTCAAGTCTCCCTTCTACAGATGGAAGTGCCAAATCTTGGCAGTAACAGAAAAGTATTCACATAGCAATTTTTTCTGATGTTCTCCTAGTATGTATGTGTGATAAAATCTGAGGGTCATAAAGCAGCAGCAGGCTCACCTTCCTCAGACCGCCTGATCCAGCATGATCTGTTTTCCTCTAAAAATGTAGTATTAAACCAAACAAACCTGATATGCAAGCAGTGCACTGTTCTCCTACCAAGCTAAATCAAAATCAGGTTGACTAATACTACTAGGGGTTAAAAAATTATTAAGTAAAAAACATACTAACAAATAGGGAATGTAAGAATCCAATTTTCTCCAGTAAGACTAACAAAGAAATAGGTAGCTGCAATGCTTAAGAGATTTCTATTATGAAGTTTGTGCCACTGCTTCGAGTTTGTAGAGTTTTGATTATTTTCATACTGAGGCAGAAAGGGATGCTTCAAGAACACAGACAGCAGTCATAAGTTCCTGATTTCTATCTAATTCCTTCCTTCCTGACAGTGTGCAAGTCACAGAAAAATCTCTCCTTTGTGCGAAGAACATGACTCAAAAACTTACCAGGCTACTAGACTGTAGTGAAAATTAATCAGTGCTTTTTTATAGTGAATTCTGAAAATGAAAAGGACAATTTGAATCAGCAGGGATTTCTAAAACAACACAGTACTGGCAGCATGAAATACAGTGGGAAGAGGAAGAGACAATTTTTTTTTAAAAATACAGTTTCTATAAGCATAGGGAACAGTTACTCTCTATTTCCTGCATCTATTTTATTTTTGTAGCAGGGACAAAAATGAACTTAAAACAAGGTCAGTCTTCTTAAAACACTGAGTTTATAAATACAGAAATTATGTCATCCTGAACCAAATCTCCTGAAGATAATCATGTGGGAGAATTTACGAGAAATGTGTACTTAATACATAAATGCACACAACAGCAGTAATTAAATTAAACACATCTCTCAAGCATGTTAATTGTATGTGATGTGAATTTTTCATTTCAAGTTAAAACAGGCATGCTGCAGCAGACTGAGATTTAAGTATATATAAATACAGATTATTAATTTAACTATAAAATGTATTACCAAATTCTCTCCACACCCTAAGGGAAATGCAAGAAGCTACGAATAAAATTAATTTATTGTCTTTAAATCAAACTGGGCAGCACTTGAAATAAGGTATGCTTATAAGAGATTGAAGAGATGTCACAAATGGAGTGAGTTGAGTTACTCTTTGTCATGCAAGATCATAATGTCCCCCAAGTTATTAAATAGCTGGTGGCAAACTGAGCAGTGCACATCTTTCTTTGAAACTGATGCTAATTTTTTCAGCAAAAGTACAGGAATTCTCAGTTTATACGTTTAGGATTACTTGGGCAGTTCTATTTGCTGAAGTCTTGCTGAAGGAAATGGGCATCAGGAAGAGGTTCCTTGTAAATGTTTCTACATATTACAGGAAGCACATCTAAGGGCAGAGATCAATCCAGCAGTTTCACAGCACAGCTGTTCCACTCACTGCAGTGCAGACCCAGATTCTTTTGAGAAGGATCACAGGCTGATATCTTTAATCCATGTATGCTGCTTATCTGATCTTGGAACTACCTTGCAAGGAAAATTGGCAGTGGCTTCAACAAGAACTCCAGGAGTGGCCACACTTTGTCATCTGCTACAAAATATTTAATATCCTAGTTCTTTTTCCCTCAAAAAAATGCTTGAAATATTTACTTGAAAGTGGCAAATCCTTCATCTGTTAGAATTCAATAATGGCATTTTATTAAGTCCACTCAATTCAGCGGAGTGGGGTACCAATAAGAAAGGCTGAAAAACTTCCAAACTTAAGTTTTGCATGAACAATGCCATCTTGCAACTCATTAAAAAGACTACATAGTTTTTGAGACATAGGATTAAAAAAACCCCTACCATCTCACAGACACTCACAGACACTTTGGCCTCAAAATAATGGTTAAATTCAACTTTGTTGAATTTTACCAGAGATTACAGTTATCTGCTGTAAGCAATTTATTTTCTTATTCCATAGACAGTTGGGGAAGCAAGCTTCCAGGAGAGTTTGCTCCTGGAAAAAAAGGATCAGATCTTTCCCTCTGAACAGTAATCACAGAAATCAGTCCCAGCTTCTCAGATAGCCATGTAATCCCAAGGGATTGACCTCTGGTGGAACTGTAATGGGCAGCATAGCACTTGGCTTCCTGAAACACAGAGTGCTATTTCATAAGACAAACTTGTGTACTGTCCCCAGAGACGGCACATAACTATCCAAGGTATAAACAACAGGCTGTCATGCACACATCTGCTTTCTCAGTAGACAGCCCCAGATCTGAATGCACACAGAGATATGAAATGTAGCTTATATTTTAACTATTAAGGATCAAAAGCTGCTGTCACACTGGCAGGTAGCATGACCACAGTGCATAGACAAGCATGCTGTATGGAAAAGTCCATCCATTTCACAATTCTCAAATGCTGCTGAGTGACAAAATACTTTGATCTACAAAATCCCCAGTGACAGCAGTGATGCAAGTGGACCTCCATGTATGCATGGAGGCATCTGCTCTTGTGGTCCTTCCTTTGATCCAAGAGTCCAGCAAGCCATGAACGTTACATTGCACAGCATCTAGCTCTACACAAGACAAATAAAAACACATTGGCAAAAACGACTTGGGGGGTTTTCAGCTAATTTTAAATACACCGTCACAACATACTTTTCACAGGTGTCCTGGGGAGACTGAAATGGTACTTTAATACCAAGGGTTTAGTCTGAAATACTTTCAGTGTGAAGCAGCTTAAATACAGCACTGTGAAAAATGCTGTCAAAGTTCCTTGTTTTCTCCTCCTTGTCTCTCACATCAGAAATACACTGAGGACTGCTTTTTTGAATGCAATGTTTTATCGTTCTGTTCTATATTTTATGTACAAATTCAGCACTGAGCACAAAACCCCAAAGGATCAAAACTGAAATTTCAGATAAAGGTTACGAGGCATGAAGAGAAGTACCAGAATTTGCAAAAGAATTAATGAAACATGAAAACCTATAAGGACTCATAAGGGCAGGACAGTCAGGGTAAAGATACAGCTTAGAGGAATGAAATACTTACCTGCATAGATTTCATTATTTTGGCTTGTTTTCTGTATATTTTAAAATATCTCTGATGCCCTCGAGACTAGTACATCTTGGAATTTACTGCTTAAGAAGTAGGCATCAGTTTTAAATGCTGTAAACTTCATGGACAACAAGGACAGAGAATACACTCTGCTACATGTTAGTCAAAGGGAAATAGCTAGACATATTCAGTATTGAAGGCTCTATCTGTCTGTGTAACCCAAGACTTGAACAAGAATAATCCCTGATTGCTTATTTTTAGCACTCGTTTAATTTGTGCTATTTAACATGTTATTGTTTTGCTTTTGTACTCTAAAAGAAACTTAATTCCAATTTGAAACCTTTCATAAATTTAACTATACTGTTCCATCTGAAAGCCCTACAGACATTATACCACACCAGGCAGCCAGATGTGCCAAGGTATATTCTGGATGGAAATTCAACAAACAAAAATGCTGAGATAGACTGATTACATTAGCCATTTGTTTACACTGAGACCCCCTGAGAGGAGAGGCACAGTGTAAGAACCAGAGCAGAACGGATTTGTGTACAATATTAGTACCCAACATGTGGCAGTTCACTCTCCCTGCATAAGCAAGTTCCATTTTTGCTCTCTCAGGCACACCATACTATTTGTGACATGAATCAAATTAAATTGCTACTCTCAATTACTTAGATGTAGGACAGTATTTTGCACCAAACCAACCTCCTTCAAATTTCTTCACTTCCTCTGGGAATTATGTTGGACATTATCTCTAATGCAAAACTACTCAGTAAGCAGAAAGAGAGAGCAGAGCTCATTTTAGAGACAAACACTCAGGAAAACTGAGCAACAGCAACATCAGCCTGCAGAGCTGATTACTGAAGGCTTGAGCTGCGGCTTTGACTTTATTAATTTGCAAACATCTACTCTCTTTTTTAGTTGCATCACAGAACCTGCATTCAAAGGAAACAAGGAAACTGGCAGGAAAGAATTCATAATCTGAGCTCACAGTGTAAATGTCTTCTAATCCAATTCAGGCCCCATCATAAGTCAAAGCTCCTCAGACTATCCACCACTCGGGATGCATGTCAGGTGAAAATACTTACCATGTATAGGCAAGTGTAGAGGCTTCAGATTCTGACAGAAAGAGGATCAGCTGATCTGAGCTTTCTGGGATTTCACATCTACTTGAAAAGCAAGAAAGCCAGACTCCTTTAACTCCACCTACATTATCTGTGTAGAATGTGCTCAGATGTGTTACAATTATTAACTAATGTGGGAGACAGCTAGCATTCAATATAAAATACAAATTAATGTGTTTAAACCACCAGTAAACAAGCAGCCATTACATTGTGTTTACAACTCTCCCTTAAAACCATGAACTGTAAACAGACCCCCCTTACAGATAACTGCTGGGTATGTCATAACATTTCAGTTCAGCATCTAAATTACATATTGGAAATCACCGGTTACAATTCTAACAAAGCCATTGGTATTTTCTCAAGTACTGGTATATGACAAAGCCATTGGTATTTTCTACATGGTTCTTATTTCATCTGATACAGACTACATACGAAATCTAATCAGTGAAAAGGGAAAAATAATGAATGGAGTAAAGAACTATAAAGTTGGTCATAAAACTATATATACTTGAGTATTATGATGGAGAAACTTTTTCTGTGAACACTTGGGATTACCACTTCATAAATTAAAACAATTCTATTGCTCAGACAACTCAAAGGAAACTCAAATCCCTATGTCTGGCTATTCTTTGTCTTCGAAACCATCTTCTATTACTACTACACCAAAATTAATTCTAGAAACAGAACCATATAATCATAGAATATGCTAAATTAGAAGGCACTCATCAGAATCAAAAGGTCCAACTCCTGGTCCTTCACAGGACACCCCAAGAATCACACCATGTGCCTGAGAGCATTGCCCAAATGCTTTTTGAACTCTGTCAGGCTTGGTGCTGTGACCACTTCTTTGGGGAGCCTGTTCCAGCAGGGCAGAGCACATCGGGACAATCCCCTCCCTTGCCCAGCTGGTAATGCTGTGCCTGATGTCCCCCAGGGCGCAGTTGGCCCTCACAATCTACAATAAGTCCAGAGCTACATTAGCAATGTTGGTCCAACACACACAACTGCCTGGTCAACTTGGCAACTGCCTTGGCAACTGCCAAGTTCAGTTTGTGTTCTTTTCAGAGGAGAAAGTCAATACATTTTCCCATTATCTAATCAGCAGTTTCATTAAAAATTAATGGTTTTATTTATTTTTGAGGTCTCTTCTTCCAAATTGGTCTGGAACTAATCAGCAAGAATACTGCTTGAAGAACAAGAAAGGAAAATAGAGGCGTTACAATACCAAGTTTGGGAAGGAAAAAAAAAAAAAAAAAGAGTGGATAGATTTTAACTGTCTGCCCAAAAAACCAACAAAACTGCAGTTCTGTGACAGCATACCAAAAGCTCAGCAACCACTGAGTCAAATCTTGAGACACCATCTGACACAGTCATACCAATGTCCTTGTCCCCGAAGTCAGCATCAGCGACACTGATGACATTTCTGACATTTCTGATATGTGTATTTATCCATGGTTACTTGGTCAGATTTGAGCGTTTCAACATTCTTGCTGCTGGCAGTTTTCCCAAGCTCTCATCTGACTCTTCACCATTTCAGTGCAAGCTGGTTAGTTATATCCAGTCCTGCCAAACCAAGAACAGAGTGCCTGCTACCTCTTTCTTCACTGCAGATATTTTCAGTGCTGTGTAGACACCATTGCTTCTTTGGCCTAAACAATCCCCACTTAATAGTGGGGATTCCCTCTTCACTCAGTCTGTCCTCTAGGGACTTCCACTACCCTCCTTCAAACTGTGGTTTGCATACTATGTCTTACAGCTGAGATGACAATGAATCTCAAAGGAAGCACAACATGTTATTCACCCAGACTCTCCCCACTGCCACTGAAATGAATAAATAAATAAATTTAGACCAGGAACTTATCAGGAAACCTTCTACAAAGTGAAGTGAAGTATTAAATTCAGAATTTAAAAAAATTATCACCAAATAAAGAAGTTAACTCATAGTAAGAAGATACCTTTGTAGCCCACGTTTACCAGAGGAAAAAAAATTAAAAACATGTCAAAATAATCAATCATCAAAATAATTCACAGTCTTTGAACATCTCAGGAAGTGAAATTAAAAATGTAGAAGTCAACAGAATAATAAAATCATATATTGATAAAATAAAATCCTGTCTTTATAATTCTTAAAAGAAGGAAAAAGGAGTAACTCACTACAATTAGATTCATTCTAACATCTTTAACCTGCTTTTAATGGAAATCTCTCGATTCAGTGGTGACAAAGAATACTTTGTGTGTCAATCATCTGTCAATTCAGGTAACAATATCCAAGACAGAAAACAAAATACAAAACAGAAACCTAAATGCCAACCCTTTCCACTAAGATGCACTAATATAACAATTTTGACGGCCTAAATTCTACTTTATCGCTGTGAAAAGGTTATAAATTAAATCAGCCTACTGTCTTGAAAATCTATTTCTAATGGGTGAGTTTTGCTCTCTATAACCCATTATTTTCCATTGTACAGCAGTAGTGGCACAATCGTGATAATAATAGCAATGATTCAAAATTATTTTAAATATTTATTGAAAAATGTCAAGAAAACAGTTCAAAACAGAAAAGGTCTGATTATCACAAAGTTCTGTATTTCTCCTAAAGTAACTGAAACTACTCTCTTGAAGCGCTCATTCACTTGTAAAAACATTGTTTGTGCAAATAAAAATACTACTATTAGCTGCATGAGATTTTTATGAAAGTTCACTACAGCTGCAAAATGACAAGTGCTGAAACTAAGAACAGCCATCTAAGGATTCTAATAATCTCCTTCAGTAATATTTTATTCAATTAATCATAACTCAAATCTTGGTGAGAAACAAAAAAAGGAAGTAAAAAAGGAAAATGAAGTAATCATAGTCTGACATTTAGCTTATGGAGAACTATAAAAAAATATTTTTTAACATCAAAACATTTAAATGATGTTTTTAGAAACATAATTGAAATCCTATACTTCATATAGCATCAATTCTTTAAAGAGCTATGGATAATCCAAACACCAAATCACCAAAGCCATAAGCAAGAATGAACTTATAAACAATAAAATAATTATCTGTACATAAGCAGTTTTGTGGAGAGACAATTATATATGTGAAGTATACATAATGTTTTTATACAAGCTGATATCATGCAAACGAAAAAGCAGATGTAATTAAAGCTTCATTAAAGATTTAAGATATTCTGTCACTGATTTTCATTTACTGTTTACCAAAATGAAAACAAAGAGCCACTCATGCTTTTAAGATTACAACCTGTGAATAACATTACACTGGAAAAAAAGCACCCTATGATTAAAGAGCCTGGAAGGTTTTTTCTTTTGCTAATGCACAAACAATAGTTTTAAGCGATTAAACATTTCTTTATTTGTCACACTCAACTTTTTAGCCACTGGCCAATTTTTCATTTATTTTATAAGAGTCTCAAAGATAATGGACTTTCTTAAAGCTTCACAAGGAATCCCAGTTCACTGTCCCAGTAGGTGAAGGGTGAGAAGTCCAGCAGCCACTGGCAGACCAATCCACACATGGTATGACCAGTCCCACTGCTCAGCAGATCATTGGCCTGACCCTACCCTCACCCTCTTCTCCTTTATAACCAACTTCCTGGCTTTCTAGGGAGATGTGTAGTAAGGATATGGGGAGTGGGACAAGAAAGCAATAGACCAGTATAAGAACAGTAGACTTATGAAATCCTTATGAATCATACAAAAATCTGGTTCCTTGTATTGTTAATTTGTTATGAAAATTAAAGCATGGGAGGAATCGCAGTCCCATGGCTGTCTTTAGTGCATCACATGGATCCTCAACGCCAGTCTCCCTTCATTTCACCAGTCCTGGCTTTGGACCAGACACAACTCCCCGACACTCTCAGGGAAATTCTTCCCCATAGCAGCACCTTCCTGTCTATACTGTGCTAGCCACTCTTGTGTCAGGTTTCCTAACTTCACTTGCACTCATCTCCAAATATAAACCAACTGTATTGTGAAAGTGAGTAGTCCAGAGACAGCCTGCTGCTTTGAATTACGTAAGATACCGAAAAAGCTTTACGCTTCAAAACACCTGGGGCTGACACACTTCTACACCAGTGTGGCAGGGATCAGAAGGTGCCCCACCTTCTCCTGCCAGGTGCTGATGCCAGGGCAAAGGAGGAGGTAGGCAATGTCATTACAAGTCATACATGGGAAGATATTTGGTTTGCCTGTTGAAACATTTTCAACTGCAGGTCTATTTTATGAGATTCTACACAAATTTCCAAACATCATACTACCCAAAAGTTCAGCTCCTTCTCTGTGTACAGAATCCACCTACTTAGTAATCACTTCTTTAATAGATTACGTTCCTGTTTGGCTTTACTCCAGGACTGATTTTTTCTCAATTTTGAAACCTGCCTATTGAAATTTTTGGAGTTCTGACAAGACCATAAGGTAAGGGCATGCTATGACAGAAAGCAAAAGACAAAGCATAGAAGGAACTGTACAAGAGCACAACTGAAGTACAGAAATGCAGTAGTGTCAATTCACTGAAAGATCATTTTCCCATCCACCTATTATCTCCCAGGAGAAGCTAAAAAGCCAGAAAATAAGGCTGAATAGTGCTTCTTCCATCCCAAAAGCACATGCAGGATTTCATCGCTGACTTTTGTATTAACCTGTGCATTCTGTCTCTGTGGACAAACCCCTGATGAATTCTGCACAAGGTAGTATAGTGTCATGATTCTTATTCATGCCACAAACACTGTCTAAATTGTGTACAAACTTAGAAATAAACAAACAAAATAATAATTAAAAGCTTTTGAAAGTTTCTGCATCATCTAAAGAAATACATCCATATTGTTAAAGACAGACAATTTAAAACACTTCAGTCTTTTATGTGGAAAGTATTATATGATTATTGTTTTAGAAAATTTTTTCACTCTATCTACATTCCCACAAATATGATCTGGATAAGAAAGAAATTTTTTTTAAATTCCTCCAAGCTTCGTAAGCCTGAGGGAAGCCTTATGTTTCACATTAGAGGAGAACAACTTTTAACTGCTCACAGTAAAAAATACCTTATTAACACAAAAATTGCCTTGACAGCTGCCCAGAGTCCAAATTTACCAGCTTCTGTGGTTTGCGGGGGGTTCTATTTGTGGTGGATTTTGGTTGGTTGGTTGGTTGGTTTTAATATACTGCTCATTTTTTTTTAATTAAAAAGTAAAACAAATAAAAAAACCTAACTAAGCAAATTCCTACAGCAAGAACAGAATCAAAACTACCAGCAGGAGGAAAAGAGATAGAAGAGCAATAATGTCATTTTGCCAAAAAAAAAATATTTTTATAAGAGTACTATTTAGGAAACAGTCTACTTATTCAGCATGTCTGTTCTTTTACAGATTCTTTGGGTGTATTTTTTTCCACCATCTACAAACGAGTGTACAAAATTGTAGTGGTTTGGTTCAAAATACCCCTTACTTACTGACTTTCCTTCTGTGAGGTAAGAATTGGGAGAAAGCAGAGCAAGCACAAAACTTAAACCTTAAAAGAATAAAGAAGCTTATTAACAGAACTAAAAGGCAGGAAAAAAAAAAGTTAAGACTAAACCTTCAGAACACTTCTCCTCCCCCCCCTTCTTCCCTCCTCCCACTGACAACGTAAAAAAAACAACCCTCAAGATTTTTCAGTCAGTTTACCATCTCTATAATAACCTTTCTCAGTCCACTCAGGGAGAGGAGTCTCTCTTTCTCATGGTACAGAGACATCTCCACACGAAAACAGTTAAACAGTTCTCTTGTGGCTCAGTGTCACAGCAAGGCAGCCGCCCGGGATGGTTTCTCCTTGCCTGTGAAAGTCCCTTCCCTCAACTTGCAGCTTTCCCCACAACTGCTCGAGGGTTTCATCTTTAGCTAATGGGGTACCATTTTAAGGATGAGCTGTTCAGAAACAAAAGTTCTCTTTACCCATCTGTGGGTGCATCTTCATCTCTAGGAACAGAGGCCCTCTTCTTCTCAGGCAGCAAGAGGGTCCTCATCACCTTCAACTGAAAAGGCACAGAGGCTTTCCTCTAGGAGCGAGAGAGTCTACATCACTTTCATCTCTCTCTGTTAAAACTTCTCATTAAATCACAGCTACTTCAGTAGTTGCTTAATGCAGCACAGGTACCTTTACCCATGGCAGCAGTTTGAATGCTCTGCCCCCGCCATGCTTTCATGAAATTACAACGGGTACTTTGATATATCATAATCCATCACCACAGCCTTACATGAGAATTTCAGCTTCCAGGAGAAGCATCTCCTCTTTCTCCTCTCTCAGGGTTTCAGCTCCTCCTTCTTCGCTGACTTTGGTGTCTCTGTGCTGTTTATTTCACATGCCTTCATCTGTCCTTTTCCTCTGACTTGGGAGAGGATTGATGTCTGCAGGCTTCATCTGTTCTGGAGAAATCTTACAGCACTAAAAGAGTTAATCTCACCCGGGCCTTGCAGCTGGAATTCGCTTATCTCTCCTTGCTGAGCTGCACGCAGCGGCTGAGGGGGGGCATGGCCTGTCCGGAGCAGCTGAGGGGGCCTGGCCCGCCCGAAGCAGGGCTGGGGCCGGAGCAGGGCTGGGAGGGCCGGGCCGGGCCGCAGATGGAACAGGGCCGCTCTCCTGGCCGGCCCGGCCGCGCCGAGCAGGGCCCAGCCCCGCCGAGCAGGGCCCAGCCCCGCTGGGCCGTGCCCCGCGCCCCCCCCAGTCACCTGTCCGAAAGCCAGAAGCCAGAGAGAGCTTCCCGGGCTTTGTTCATTCTTAAATTGCATCACAGAGGCGTACGAAGCTTCTTAAGTGGCTTAAAGAAGTTGTCAATATTCCAACTAGCCAGTTGATTGGTTCTGTCAGGTCTAGAGACAGCACCTCTTTGCAAAAAGATCACTTCCGAGGCTGATGGAGCCTTCCTTAAAAAAACTCAAACTATGCTAACCCATGACAAAAAATTTTAAAAGTTGCTTTATTTTTGACCTCAAAAAAAAAATTTGAAAAAATCATAAATCAACCACGCCATTCTGATGTTAGGACAGTGCAAGCATAAAAAGAGTATGGTCTACGTGCAGCTTACAATGGGGAGAAAGAAGCTACTTATACAGATTTCTTTTTTGAGAGCAGCACAAAAAAACAACAGCAACAAAACAAACAGAAAAAAAACCCCAAAAACCCCCAAAGAGCAGAAATGTGGAAGCTTACATAGCAAAATTGCTTTCAAATAGAATATGGGCATATTCTCCCGAGGTGTCCACAACACCTCTGTGCCACCTCAGCTCAGTTTTCAAGTAAGTCTTTGACATTGTAAGTACCAAACATATGGATTACAGAGTAAGGAGGGACCTCCAGTTTATTCTAAATAAAAGTAAATCCACATAATTGAATACAGTTTTGTGTTAATGGCAGGATTAGAGCAAAGCTACAGAGAATTAAATCAGATGCCACTAGATTGTTTTTTCCTCATCAAAAACATTGATTTTTGTAGATTCCTGGGGCAGGCAAAAAATCATTGTTTGGGACTTGGCTAGTTTTGCTAGAAGCAGATTAGTGAGACTTGTTAAGTCAAAGACTCTTAGACATTTCTACTTCCTACTTTTTAAAATATCTAAGGATTTGCAATCCTGCGATCCCCAGGAAGAAAATCTCACTTAGGTAAGATATAGCTAAGCTCAGAAAATATGCTGCTCATAATACCTTTCACTCTCACTAATTTCCACCTCAGAGATTTTGTATGTTGAGGATCAAAAGCATAGTCTCAGCTGTTATCCAGGGCTTCCACAATGCTGTGCTCAGCTAGCCTATTCGTTGCTCCGAAAAAGGCTTTACAGGGCTTTACTAGAAGCTATTCAAGAGCAAGCACTTAGTGAAAATGTAAGCAGAAGCATGCAGTGTAATAACTACTATCAAAATAAACAAAGTGCTACTTTAAATTAAAAAGGTCATCTCCCACACAGAGAGGATTATCAATTCATTACTTCTATCCTTACTCCCCCAACACTAAAGCAGCAATGTCACCTCCAGTGCTTTTTTTTTTGTTGCTCTACACAGAAAGGAAACAAAGAAAAGGTATTTTTCAGGTATTTGTACTGTTTTTCAAATAATACGCATTCAAGTTAGACCTTTGCACTGACGCCTTAGGTTTTAACTTTTATATTTTTCAAATCCTGTACTGCCTAGTGTGTAACTGAAGTTTCGTGTGGCCTGTTAACTTCTGCTCTTTCATGCTAGGTAAACATAACAAAGCCTCTCTAGGTTTGCTTTTCAAGGACACCTTGTTGTCCCCGGCCCCAAAATGTATAAACGAAAAGCCTCTGAAGAGGAGTGGCAAACTTGGGGTAATTACATTATTAAGTATTAAGTTATAATTGGAGAATTAACCCTGATATGCAAATGGACCAAACTTATAAATGTGAAGAACCCATGACCAGGGTCCATCTTGGGTGGACCCAAGCCTTTTGACTGTCCAGGGTGTACCTTTGAAGACCCTTCAAATAAATACCTACTTTTATTCTCTTATTCTTGTCTGGCCTCTGTTTTTACGTAGCCACTTCAAGGCATCAGCGCAAGCTTTAGTGAATTTCACCAGAAGTCATGGAGGACTGTGAAATCACTTAATAATAAGCTCCAGGCATCAGGCAGAAGTTGTTTAATTACATGCTCTGTATTTATTGAAAATACAAAGCTAACACTATTAGTAGGCCTGCTGAAGTCACAAACTCCGCACTTGAGCTGCCCAACCATTTCAACACTCTCTCAGTGACTTCTGATCTTTGTTTACATACGCAGCAACAACATCAGCAACTTACTGTCAAACTTAGAACCAAAACCAAAAGTTGACAGTTCCTGGCAGATTTTCTGGTGTGCCTTCAAACTCCTCACACAGCACAGAGAAAGCAGAGAAGTTGTAAAGCACAGCTGGCACGCAGGTCACCAGAACAGCAGGTAACTTCTCTGTTTCACTGAACAGGCTTCCACACCAAAAACCAGAGCTGCAGCAGGTCTTTTGAGGCACCCCACCAGAGCCAGCAACCCACACCCAGCATATGGCTATGGTGACCACACGACTTTCTACATGCTACTTCACTACTGTTCCAGTTTTAAAGATCTGGAAAGGTTTGTCAAGTAAATGGATTTCACACAGCTTTCAAATGCAGGAAAAAGATTGTAAAAAGATAAAATTAATCAGTAACTGCTGTATACATGTTATAAAGGTGCTTTACTGAAAATTATAGTTTTTCAGCTCTGACTCAAAACCTTCTTTGTTGGAAAAGCTGAGGGGTAAGGTAAGAAGAAACAAAATGTACAACCTGTTAGACTGCTCAATACTTGCAAGCAAAATACATCTAAGGAATCGGCTAATTCAGTGACATGTCGTACAGTGATTTCTTCAATTCTGAGTAGGACTGAAGCCACAACACCAGTTTTATACAACTGCAGTCACACCATGTGCAATCAAAACTTCAGCACTCACTCAGTGGGGACAGGTTTGATGCCTGATTATTACCTTTTGGTCTGCTCCAAGTTGTGGTTTTGCAACAGGCAGCACACTGCCTGCTTTGTATGCCGAGGGTATTACAGTGATGAGTAATGTGTAAAAAGAAAGTCATGATGATTACAGAAACAGCAATAGTCAAAAGAAATAATGTTAGTAATTCTTCTACTACTAACAAACATTTGCTACAATGTCAGATTTTACGAGCATTGGAAAAAATATCTGGAGAGAAGTGACAAAAAGAATCCTTGGGGCTACAGTGGCACTGCTTGAACCTCCTGTGGGGAAGCAAGGAGAAATGTTCTGCAATAGCTCAAGGCATCTTGCAACCAAAATATCTACCTCATCTTTTCATAAAAACCGAACACACAGCACCTTCTTTTGATAGGTAGCTGTGGCAGTCAAAGATACTTCAGCTAGAAATTACATTCTTCCTGGAAAGAACATCTAACAATCAGGAACTAAAAGAGTTTTTGTTCAACTATATTAACTGCCAAATCCCATAAAGAATTTTCCAAACCTATTCCCTATCAGTGTTTCTGCTAATTCATCATTACTATATTCATCATTACTATTACAGTCTCCCACATTTACAATTATTTTTTCCAACACTTTTAACTCTGAAAACCATCTATGCTTTACCACTTTCAAAAAGATTAACTAACCCTCTTCCCATGATGGTCATTACTTCATTGAGGGTATTTGCCCAATTTTACTACTTTTGTCTGATCTCTTTTTACCCAGCATTTGATTGCACTCCCTCTGCCACTCACTGTGCATCTATCTGGTCCTTACACCAGAAAGGTGTAACCTTACACCATGAAAGTTGATTTTTCTACAGATTTTACCTTCCCTGTATTATTGAAGGAGGAAAGGCAAATAGCACAAATTGTGGTAGTAATGTTTGAAATTATATCAAAGACAGACTCATTGGTACAGGACACCCTTGCTAAAAGCATTCCAGTCAATTGCAGAGGAATATAAAAAATTGCTACAAAGCATGACCATAAGCAATTAAACTACAATCACATGATCTTCCTTTGCAAGACCAAACAGATAAGGTACATTCCCAATCTTTACTGTATGTTACTCAAACTTGAAATATCAGCCTAAAGAAGCTGATCACTGAATCATGGAATGCTGCTTCAAGGACAAAACTTTAGTAAAATAATTTACTACATCATGAAATTGTTATTCTCATAGAAGAAAACCACAACAGAAAACTACATCTGGTGACAAACAAAAGAAGAAAAGGAAAGCTGCTTAAATCAGTTCAAGGATAAATTCATCCTGGATTGTGAAAAGCAAAACTATGTGAAAATCCCTCTGAAAGAGATTGTTCAAGCTGAGGATTGCTCCCTACAGTATTGCTGAAGCCCCTGCACCACTGAGTAGTCACTTCTCCGAAACTGTATCTTCCCTCACTCCCTGGGAGACTATTTCACAGTCTGGTAGACATCAGTGTTGAGATGCTTTTTCCGATGCTTAGTTCTTTCTCTGTCTCACCTTATCATTCACAGTTAAATCCTCCTTACCATACATAACTTTGTTTCCTACTGTTTCTACCAGAGCTTTTGTTTGGTTACAAGGTAAGATTATTCCTCTTTATTAACAAAAGGGAGATAACATTTTGTTCCTCTCCAATTTTTAAGCATCATTCCTGCCCTATGAACATCTTTGTGTTATTTGTATAAAACAACCAACCTAAGCCGGAAAATGCACATAACTTAGGCAGAGATCAAAAGTTTGTAAGTGCATTTAAAGCAAAGAGCTTCAATAGCAAGTCATGCTTCAACACTGGGAACTTGCTATCAAGATTCCAACATTACTCTTAAATAAGATTCCAACATTACTCTTAAATCAGTTCCTCTACTCCTTGCTCCTGTACTTATTTTTCTTCAATAGGTAAAAACTTTGCAGAGTGAAACCTTCTCCTCACAAGAAACATTAAAAACCTTGGACTTCTGTCATGCCTCAAATGTAAAGAGTTGAACAAAAAAACAAAACCAAAAAACAACAACAAAAAACCCCACAAAAAACAAAACAAAAACAAACAATAAAAAAACCAACAAAAAAAAAAGAAAGAAAAAGCTTTTTTAATTTAGAAACAAAGTGCCATTTTCATAGGGTAGACTAATCACCCAATTTCTGCTCAAAATTACTGTAGTTCTTTCTTTGACAGCATAAGGCTTACCAGGTAAAATGGAGAAAGAATCCAGGAATGCATTTGTTCCTAATAAATTGAAGAAACCATGCAAACCACCTAAAGCAGTGTACAATCACAGCAGCAACAACAGTGTAACTTCCTTTGCTAACCAGACACTACATAAGTGCCATGCACTTGATATGCAGACAGTAACAAGAGAAACTGTGTCCATGCCAGGCACAATGAGGTCTTCTGTTCCTGTAATTCACTGAGCACCTTTACTAGCAAGGCAGAAGAAAACCAAATGCTATCTTATTCATGTACACACAGATAGCATCCCAACATTTTATTTAGCATTAATAAAAAGAGGCAAATGTAAAATTGAGGAAAATTGCTTTCTTTGACCATAAATTCCCAAGGCCACAGAAAAAGGAAATACTTTCCCTGAGTTGGAAATATCAGAGCTAATAATGGCCACCACCCACGGCCAAGTCTTCAGTGTTACATGACAAAGATTTATTTAGATGCTCTGGGCCAGTGGCTCCAAACTGTGGACTGTAAAGCTGTTTCCACGTTCAGAATGGTCAAGCATCTGTCAATTTTTAAGGTCTAAAGTACTCCCACTAACCCCATATATGACTGTCCAATAATTTTCAAGAGCTAAACGTGGTGTTTCTTTCTGAAAAATGTTTTTAGATTAAACACAATTCTCTCCCCAGACTTCCAGCACAGGTCCACCAGATCCTTTGCAAAAACTTTTCTTTAACCTCGATCCTTTGCATATAAAAATCCACCCATATATTACATCATTGTTTTTTCTTGGGAAATACATCACACATACTGTGAAGTCATGAATAGGGCTACATTTAGAGCTATATGAATTCATCTCCTCAGGACAAAGAACAAACAGAAAACATTATGACGTTACTTACAAACCAGAAACAGATGGGAGAGAAGAGAAGAGAAGAGAAGAGAAGAGAGAAGAGAAGAGAAAAGAGAAGAGAAAAAAGAAGAGTATTAAATCTCCACCACATACAATTCAAAGGCACGTAAAATACGAAGTACCCACAGCAAAACTATACACATAAACAATACACACCAGATGCAAAATAAAATATGTACATGAGATTACGTTCCACAAGGGCCTTGCCACAAGTGCCATGCAGATCAAGCTGAAGGGTGACAATGCCATGCCTTGGAAGGAGGAATTCAATTTTCACATGCTACACTTAGGGACAGGAAAAATAAAATTATAACTAGCATAGAAGAAGGTTTCCTCTGAGGTACCTGGGGTTGAGACTGAAGAATCTGCAATCATTAACATAATCCTGGAAACAAAAAATGAAGGCACTGCTACCACCCTGAGTCCCCAGGTTAAAAGTTGCAACAATACCACCACCATCTCATAAAATGCATATTGAAATTGGTGTATTTTTACTCCATGTTTGCTTCTGACACTTAAATGCCTCCTCACAACTGAAAGTATCAAAAATCTCATCAGTTCCCAGTGTCAGTGCTTACTTGGTAGGCTATAACCATCAGCAAGAGCAGACTTGAGAGCCACTACAAGAGAACTCAGAAACTACCGCCTGTGGGGAAAGCCTATCACAGCTGATGAGCAACAGAACAAAAGCCTAGACTTCTAAGGCTTTAGTCTCTCCTCAGCAGAAAATAGTTGCCAGATTTACACCCCTGAAGCTTAACACGTTGATCTGTACATCTTCTCTTTAGGTAGGACTGCAGCCAGAAGATTTGCCCTTTGGATAATGAAAGCACAGCAGACCTGGGAGATTCCTTCCTCTTGGTAAAAAAAAGTGCCTATTTAATGAATGTTGTTTTAAAACAGCTGTGGTCATTGGATCTCCAAGTGTCTTCAAAAGATTCATTTAATAAACAAGTGTGCAGGAATAAACAGACTTCAGAAATTACAGCAGCCTGAATATGTGATTCAGGCACAACAGCAGGTGCTTTTTACATTGTATGCTAAGTCCTTGTTACATATTTGGCATTGCCTTGGTTACAGCAAGTAACAACGCACTAACAGGCTGTGTCATCAAAATGCACCAGATGGATGCTCCAGTTACACAAATCCCTTCCCCACTCCTTTCCTCCAAATAGAATGCAACTTTTAAAGAGCAGTGACAGGCACCAACATGGAAAACCTATGCTGATAATCACTTCCTTGCCGAAGTGTAATCACTGCACCAATTACTTCAGCCAAAAATAATTCTAAAATTTGGACTTGATCTTGAAAGCCATATTGCCACAGAGCCTGAAGGCTTCAAGAAGTTTGACCAGGTGAACGTGGAACTATGCACAACTGAAAGTCTCAGTCAAGTCTGAATTTTTTTTCCTAAATAATCTGCTTCTGTCACCAACCTCATGCAAGCTCCCTGGACATTGCCAGAAAAGGTGACTGATATTTTTAGCACTTTCAACATCCCAATTTGTCTTCTTAGAGAAAAAAAAAACCCAACTAGACTCCTCTGTTTCCCATATTTCCCCCACTATAAACTCACACTTCCTGTTGACTGATGTCTGAGCTAACCAGACATAAGAACAGGGCAAGGCCCCTTCCTCATCGGGTGGCACCAGTGGAAAACAGGTGGGTTTTTCATGAGGCTGCAGAACAGACTGCTACTTAGCACTGAGCAGCTTTTCTCTGCAAGCACAATCCTCCTTCCTAAAACCGACTGGCATTTCAGCCAGGTCTTACATGCTGTTCAAACTAAATATAAATAATTACAGGTGACTTCACAGCACAATACCTCAAACATTTCAAAGATGTGATGGCTTTGCATTGGCAACAATGTCTTCCCATCTGAGCATGAATCCCCACAGGTGGCAGATGAAGACCAACAAAACTTACCCAAAGGCTTCACTGGGTGAGTTTTATGTGGATTATACCCACTGTTCAGCACCTCACTACATCTGAAAAGCCAACACAAAAAAAGGAGGCCACCAAGTTTTGTACATTACTACATCGTAGTAATTGTATGAGATATTGCAAAAAGCCATGAAGCCATGGGATTCCTGTCATACACTGGAGAGAGGGGAAGTCTTCAACAGGCAGAGTAAATAAAGTGACTGTGCATTTGCACCTAGTTGGAGGAGGTTGATCTTTAAGGGGGGGAGGTGTGCCTGATTTTTGATACACTAAGGATAATAATAGAAATACAGAATATTATAAAAACAGAAGAGCAGGGGTTTTTGTGTACTGTCCTTCAGTCTTTACAGTTCATATGATTATTAAACCTTCAGACTGATTTTGGAATCATTTTAACTGACTGAAAAAAATATGATCCTGTTCCTTCCATCACAAGAAACTCTGAATTAATCAATCCCACCTTGTGAATCCCTTCCTGGTAATTTCACCCACTGGTTTCAGATGTATGACACCTACAAAAGTGTAATACATAACCCTTAGTGTTTCCAATGACCAACGACCCTGACTGTTTTACACATTGCTGTTTGAAAACACAAGGCTCTTGGGCAGGCTGCTAAAAGCCTTTCTTTTAAATACAAATGAAGAAGTTCTGTTTCTTAATGTAAAAAAGGAACTCTTACCTTACTGCTGTTTGTGCTATTCTGTTATCCAGAGCATACCCAGTGTACATATATGAACTTGCACTACAGTGCCTGTGGATGCCACTGGTTACAAGAGCATAACACAGACTTTAATATTGAAGATCAAAATTGAATTGTGACCTGCCCAGGTTACAACAGTTATAAACTGGAAGGAAAAAAAAAAAAAATTTGAACCTCAGGTCATTATCTTCATGGATAAAAGAGGCTGAAGAAAAGATATCTTCAATAAAATATGAATTTACACACCAGAACTGTGACAGATAAAAATTGCCTTTGTTCTATGCACAAAAAGGTTGTCCACTCCACTTTTAATTCCTAGAGAATCACCAAAGGTCAATCAGTTTTGAAGTAGGGAACTTTCTACCTTTCTGAAAGTTGACCGTATGAATCTTAACTGTATACAAGCTGCAACTGTGCTTTAGTATTTACTTTTCACGCAACTATATTTCCATGCTGACATCCAGCTCAAACTGCTTCTACTGGCTATCAGGAGGCAACTTATCCTGAGGGGGGTCTGACAGAGAACCAGATCTCCTTTAGGAAATGTACTGTTGTCCTTGGTCAATGACAGCTAACAACAGGACCCCAGTGACACAGGCACTGTCATAACCAGAGCAATGGAAGACATCAGCTGATGCTCCATGTCACCTGTGACAATCAGTACAACCCAAAGAGTCACCCGATACATTACTGAGACTACTTTTTATTTAAAAAAACAATTATACATACAGTTTATACACATCTTAATCAACATATTCTTCTCTTCTCTTTCCAGCTTACTTATGTGACTTTCTTTGAGACAAAAATTTTGTTCAAGAGGCTGGGTTATCTTGACTTCAAACCCAGATATAACCAAGTCAGTAGCTAATGAGAAATACTAGTTCTTTTTTTTTAATAATGTAGCTTGATTTTAATCCAAAATATGTTTGATGTATTGTAGATTGAAGCAGTAAATCTGTGTAACTCTTAAAACATAAACGCGTTTCGTGTAGCTTTTACATTTGCATTCAAAAGCAGCTTGACCTAAGCTGAAATAAAGACATTCAGTCTTTACAGTTTACCCAGGTAAAGAAATAGAAAGGTATGTGAGGATGTGTGGAGTCCACATTCAACTTTAACTGCTACTGAAACTGCTGATTCCAAAATGCCACACCAAAAATACACTGCATTAAAACTGCCTGACTTGGACAAGACTTTAAACTAGGGCTAAGCAGTCAGGTTAATCATCATGAGGCTGTAGCTGAAAGCCTAAAGCCTGGATGTTGAAGCTAATGCAGAGTCAGTACTAGGAAGTACACTGTCCCCTTGGGCTGATGCCCATCTCCTTGCCAAGAAGGCATCAAGCTCAAACATCTCCTTCTCATGCACCCTGCAGCCCTAGCATGGTGCTACGCAGGGAAGATTTTGAGGACTTTGGGATTTTCTCATTGTTACAAAATAAAATTACGATGCCAAAATCTGAATGATGTTGTAGCAATCTCATATGTGGATTACATTAATCATTTACCAGCAAGGAATGATAATTGTTAAGCAAGAGCAGAAGCCTGAGTTCATCCTTATTTATAACCCTGAGACAGAAGGTATAATAGCTGTGAATATCAGAAATACACACCAAGTTTGTGGAAAGGTTATATAAAATGTCCATTATAAATACAATGGAATTACAAAGCTAGAGGCCGCTTTTGCACGGACTCTTACTAAATACAAATTTCTGTCAGCTCACCACAGCATTACTGGGACAGATTTTCTCATTAAGTTAAACGCGAGTGCATTGCACATAGATAGGAATGCTGCAAAATAAATTTTCCATTTCTTAAACACAGTGCTCTAATTTTGAAACCACTGCAAAAGAATTTAACACCAAGAAAACAGTTTTCTAAACTTCCGGGCAAAAATTTCCTCCATCTTGACCATCGTAAAAATTCAATTAAAAAAAAAAAAAAAATTCAGGTCACTGAATTGGCTAATACAGCAAATGCAGCTGTATTTCAGTCCTTTCCTAGGGGAAATGGCAGTGGTAAGAAGGACTTAAAAACAGCACCCATCCAGAGGAGATCACTGTTTCCCTCACATGGTACATGTCCTTCACCTCAACACTCCCATCGCCCCAAATGGTGGCAGCAAAGCAAGCAGCTTTCTGCAGGGCAGCTTGTCCAGCAGAGGCTGAGGAGGGCAGGTTGGAGGAAGGTCTCTCTCCAGCAGTCATATGTCACCACATCACACCACAACTGTAGCAAAACCTGTTGCATGAGCTGCTGTTTGACACCCATGGGAGGCACAGCATTCCACCTTCAGAGCTTCCTTGGTTAAACCTTGGTTAAGCCATGGGCTACAAACACAGCATGTGCAGCCCTTGTCTCAGTCACCTGATTTGAGCAGAGCTTAGATCAGATGGCATCCAGGGATCCTTTCCAACTCAAATTACTCTGTGATGATAAAAAAGCTGGTGTGAGAAAGCTGTTAAGAAAAGAGAAGGAAAAAACCCTCAGCTCCCCACACACATCATACAAAAACGCACCAATTTCCTCTTCCAACACTGAAGGCAGTACCCTCCCTCCTAACATTTACCTGGGACAGCAACATGTAAAAAAACTACTGGTTTTGCCTGTTCTTTGCATTTGAAGATCGTTACTTTAAGCATTCTGCTGATGTTAGCCTGGGAAAGACCTGGAGCAAGAGCTTTTACCATGTGGTTCTTCACCTGACTTTGGTGAGAACTTTTTTAGTCTCAGTTGTTCTTTTAAAAATGTTTTTCCCAACTGAATTTTATTTAGTCTAAAGAGTTACATTTGAAACTTCCAAAGTACCAAGATTTCAAACATGATCAAAGCCCCATCAGAATAGACACTACATAAACACATGGCAACACTAAGACTGTGGGCAAGAACTTCAACTCACATATCAGAATAAATAAATAAAATTTTAGAAATCCGCAAATAAAACCTAAGCATATATCAGGAAAACTAAGTCACAGTAAAGTATGTTTAAAATCTTCCATTATGTTCTTACTTTTTTCCTCCTCCCTCTGTTTTAAAAAAACCTTCCTTTTACTCAGACCACAAGTTCTTGTCCACCCAAGTTTTGAGAAAACATGTTTATTAAAAAAAAACCAAATCAGAATGACCACCACACGAGGAATGATCAGAAAGTTATTGTCTTATGTACAGCAGTGAAAATTCTTGCAGAGAAATAAAACTATTTAACCAAATCAATATACAGCATCAAACCTATAAATACTAGATATTGAACCAATACCTTAACAACATGCACAGAAAAAGGCATTTCTGACCCCGACATGCATCCCCAAAATCGAAAAAATAAAGCAAAAGTGAGTCAATGTAGGGTAGTCGCTCAAATGATCTTTGCCAAAATGGCCACATTTTGTAGCCTCCATGGCTCTGCTGTTCTGGTGTTTTTCTGACCTGTGCTCATCCTTAGAAGTTCGAAGTTTGAAAATTAAATTCAGCAGGTGCATTCCTGAGGCACAAAAGAGGTTCAGAAGAGTTTATTAGTTGAAAAAAAACCCCTACCACTAAAAGGATTCAGCCTGAATTCCAGGGATGTGCTGCTCAGTTGTGACTAACTCTCAGACCTTTAATGAAGTCTCTCACTCCCTACACTCACATTTTTCCCAGATGGGTGACAAGGTGGTCATCTTCTTAAGCAAAGTAACACTTATGGAAGTGCTCGTCAGAAAGACAGACATGAGTAATGCTTAATTGCCAGTTTGTGAGCAAGATTTGATGGACCAAAAAGCCCGAAAACAGGCTGGACAAGACAGGGGGAAGATATATGGCTAAAAAACCTAATATTTAAACATTCTGAATTTTTGGTTTTAATTGGATAAACTTCAAAGAAAATCTCCTCCTTTTGCTAAGCAAGGGGAAAAACAGAGGTCCTCCAACATGGTTTTTACCTCATGTAGACTAGATATTGTTTTAAATACTTCTAATATATTTCTTTCAGTTTCCTCGATAATGTACAAAACACTATCCACTGCTTATCCACAGAGTTACTTACACAGGCTCATGGGTATGGAAACTTCTCCCGGTAAGTATCTGTAATTAGACAGAAATCACCACAGGAGACACGATGGACCAGGTGAGATGAAACCTGCCTAGCAGCATCTCTGTAGAAACAGAACGCCCTAGAAACAGAATTGCACTTTCATTCCTCCTCTCATGTCAATATGGTCCCCAGCATAAAGGGTTTAGTGAGGAAACACACTTTCTTATGGTTCTGGAGTATCTTCAGCTAAGTCCTCTGCCATCCACAGCCGCTTGTACCCATTGTACTGCTTCTGTATTTATTTCTTCAGAATTATGACAGACATTGTCATCATGTGCCTACATATGTGAAAGCAGCAAATAAAGATGCTTCCCTAGGCCCCTCCAGTAAAGTAACAAACTAAAAGCATGCAGCTTTTTAGAAGAACATCGATGCATGCAGTGGAAACAGAAAAATACTGTCACACTTTTCTTAGTAGCTGACTTATCAAAGCAATCATTACTGTGCAGCAAAACCAATCAATCTGTTTCTCAGAAACCTTTAACCCCCATGCAATATGCATTACTGGTATTAGAGATAAACGAGCAGAGGGTTGTTTGCTAGATCTCTCATTAAGCAGGAATCTTCACCTTCTAGGAAACCAGCAAAAAATACATTCAAAAATGCATTACTGGCACATCAAGGCTTCACTTAAGTCTATGGTAATAGGATCTTGTTCAAAGTTAAGCTTTAATTAATCAAGCTGTATTGCCTATGGACAACATATATTAAACTATCTGAAGCACCTCTAATATTTTTTAATTAGCTTTTTTTTTGAGCTTAAGAGAAAAGGTCTGATTCTTTTAATTCATAATCTCATGTAAATCCAGAGCAGCTACGATCAATAACAGACAATTCATGTGCCGAGGGAAAAAATGCTGAATTTGAAGTATCTAAGCCATGACATGCAAGTGAAAAGTTTTAGCTCTCTGCTTGATTTTTCCTGCACTTTGTCTATTTGAATACTTTGAAGTTTATATTATAATTTCTCTTTTGTTTTTTTTTTAGCATGTTCATTAGTTTGGATACTAACTCTAAACTCACATAAATGTGGCAACATGGTGTTTATTTTATCAGCCACCTTTTCTGGACTTACTATTAGTTTTTTCTGATTTTGCTTTCCATAAACATAACCACACACTGACACAACCTAAAGCCATGCAACAAAACCACTGCAAATTACTACCCACACTGGCCTGTCAAAAATACAAAACAAGCAACTGAACTGGAGATTCCATTTCTTTTTACCCTCATGACTTTTCTGTTGGCTCTAGTGCTGATAAGCACTGCTTATAAAAAGAATTGTTAACTACATTTCAAAGATGCACACAGTCCTCATACTGAAGGCTTTTTAAGTTTACGAACGTAAGCATTGCATATGACTGTGGCTTAAAATGTTATCAAAGAAGTCAGAAGCCAGCTCCTGGTCCAATCAAAATTCACTCAAATCTCATATACAAAGAGTTTAGGTTTCTCATTTGTGATGCTATTTAGATAGATGACACAAACTTTAGCGTCAAAATTAGTGGTCCCTTTATTCAAAGTGTTGTGGAGTACGTACATTCCCATAGAGCAAACAAAACGTTCAGATTAAGATGTTTGTATCTTCAAAAATCCACACCCAATTTCCCTGCTCAAAATAATAAGGGCATGGTGAACTACAAGATTTTTGCCTTTGGCATCCATGATGCCACCACGTCCAGCATCACAAAATCTCTTCTAAAGCACTAGCTCCTATATTTTAAATACATTAAGGCAATTCTAACAAATAAAAAAACCCCCCCAACAACAACAACAAGAAAACCAGAATGCAATTATACCCTTCCAACAGATAAGAAATTGCAAATTTATCATAAACAAAGGATTGAGAATTAAATTAACAACTCAGGAAATTGTGAAAAGGATTTTCTATTAAGCAACCAAAAAGGGTTATACTAAAAAGCTTTGGCATGTCTCACTTTTAACACACCAAAACTATGTTTTCTACCTACCTAGATATACCAAATCACCTCCCCAGCATTCTTACATTTTGTAACTGAAGATCTAATCTGTGAATACTTTTATTTTGATAGACTTCCAATAGGCTGGCCTTGCATCTGTTAAAAGACAGCATAGTAGCCAGAAAGTTTGCTACTTTAAGTGAAAATAATGCACTAATGTAAGATAGAAGTATCATTTTAAGCTACAACTAGAAATGTCCAAGAAAACTTAAGAGCAATGAATTATGTGATTCACAGTGCACAGCCAACCTTGAATCACCTTTACTTTGTAGAAATCAGTTTGGCCTAAAAGCTCATTGGTATCTCAATCTCAGATCACATTTTCCAAGGAAGGCGAGCTGTCTTTCACTAAGGCTTACATTTCACTCACTGAACATCCATAATATTCATCGAAGTTGCATTGCAACACTAAATGTTCTGCTTTTGCAGAGTTTCTGGTGATCTTCCATTATTATTCACTGGACACTTAATTTTTCTGTACAAATATGCACAAATGCACAGAATTCAACTGTAACTGTTCTTCCCTCCTGAGAAGCACTTCTGGGCAGCCTATCCTGCCCCTTCCCCTACAGCATTAGAGTCAAAGGTAAACATGCACCTCACTTTTGGTTTGGCAGCACATAGAGAATAAACACATTCTATGTCACCATCACCTCTTGGGAAGAACAGGCATCACGTGCTTGCTCCCAACATGGGCTGCAAAGGCAGGTGCAGCTGGTCCAGATTTAACAGCAATGCAGCAGAACCTGGAGTACTATGACTGGAATATTTTGCAGGGCAAGTTGGTTGGGACCCCATGGGTCACAGTTGCAGAGCACACACAAAACTGCAGCCAACCTGGGTGTACTCCTATCAGCTAGTGTAACATGATGCATGTCAAAGACAAGAAAAACACTACATGGCTGATCTGCCCTACACCCACATTAGCTCACTCTTAATGGATGCAGAGTCAGGCAAACATCTCTGCCTTCTAGTTCCTCAGCAGCTACGAAAACAGCCAGATCTGCAATGCACTCTGTAAAGCAAACTGCAGTTCCACCGTTCAAAGAATCTACAACAGGGGAAAGCAAAAAGATGTAGTTTTTCATCCCAGACCCACAGCCCCATCTCTGAAAGAGCAGATTTATGATGGCAGTAAAACAAGTCTTGGTAGACTGCTCCTATTGACTCTGATCCTTACAGAAAGCAGATGTAGTGCGTACAGCTGCACTGACCACGACTGTGATTCAGGCAATCATTGTTATCAAACGGCTTTTCCGGGGAAAAAAAAAAATATCAAGACGCCTTCCTTTTCCTGAAACCAGAACGTGATGGTAGCAGATGTCACCTTTCCCCCAGCCCAGGGGTGGAGAGCACGCTCCTCGGGGAGGATGGGGAGATCCAAGCCCCGCTGGGTTCCCTGCTGCAAACCAGGACGCGGCCGCAGATCCCGGCAGCATCTCCCGACGGAAAGGGCTGCTGCGACCGTCCTGCTGCGACGGCGACCACCCGATCGCCGGATGCGAAATCCCCACATCCCTTCCCCTGCCCAGCCCTCCCTCCCCCCGCCCCC